>JAUYWG010000048.1:5644130-5654416 GCA_034779775.1 Enteromius afrohamiltoni
ATAGAACGACAGATAGATAGAACGACAGATAGATAGAACGATAGATAGATAGATAGATAGATAGATAGATAGATAGAACGATAGATAGAACGATAGATAGAACGACAGATAGAACGATAGATAGAACGACAGATTGATAGATAGAACGATAGAACGATAGAACGATAGAACGATAGATAGATAGAACGATAGATAGATAGAACGATAGATAGATAGAACGATAGATAGATAGAACGATAGATAGAACGATAGATAGATAGATAGATAGATAGATAGATAGATAGAATGATAAACAGAACAATAGAATGATAGATAGAGCACTGAAAACGATCACATGGTGTGTAGCAGGTTCAGTGAGAGTCACCTTTAGTAGCGACGACCTCCACCAGTAAGAGGCGCAGACTGCGTGAACGAGCATCCCGCGCAGGCAGCAGACGCAGCATGAGCAGACGAGCGCAGCAGCGCAGGAAACGCAGCTCCTCGTCAGGAGTGCGCAGACACGGGTGCAACGGAAATGCTCGTGGTACTTCCTCCAGCCTGGAGAGGCAGAGACAGAGAGAGACATGATTGTATTAGAAATGTCTTTAAACTGTCACGCCAATAAACAATCTGAAAACTTAAATTGTCCGAGTGATTTTATTAGAATATTAAAAGAAATGAATATTTGTTGTTAAAATATAAGATTTTATTTCTCACTTTCTTCAAGCCAATACTTTGAAAAAGACTTATTTAGAATATCAAAATAAATGTCTCTCTTTTTTACATAGTATAATATGAAATAATATTCCTTGGTAATATACAAGCAATCATGAAGCACTTTCAAACCTCGAAGACAGTTATTTATTTATAATATTTTTTCTATTTCTTATTAAATAATCACACCAAAGCATATTAAGACCATAAAAGACAAACGGAGAAATATTTCATAAATGGGCAGAGACAGAAAAACAGAACAGGTGGAGGACGACCGATGAGAAGCGGAAAAAGAGAGGCAACAGAAGATGTCTGTTCACTCAGCTAATGAGTTGTGCAGATCGATCACTGACACACACACGACTGGCAGAAATGCTCATTACTCCAACCGTATCAAACACACTCACACAGAGCAAGTGCTCTTGGAAAGACAAGTGTGTAAATGTGTGTGATGTTCTGTGTAAAAACAAAGGGTCACATTACAGGCTGGAGTTTTAAAGTCGTCAGCAGTCTTCATCAAGTTAATCAATCAAACTGAGAAATATGAATCTCCAGAGCATGCGCGCGTGTGTGTGTGTGTGTGTAAAGCAATCATTTGGCTTTCTTTCCACAGACAAATAAGTAATCAATGGATCCAATCAAGAGAGTGCTTGTTGTGATCCAAATCCAAGAAGACCGGATTTCATCTAGCACAAAGGTTTTGCATTCTTGTGATTTGTTTTTGCTGTCAATCCGGATAACAACATTTAGATGTTATAAAGAAACCACATTAAACAGCGTTTTTAAAGGAAGAAGTAAAAGCCTGAACATATTCATCAGCATTCAAAAGTTGTGCTTGCTAAGAATATTGTTTCTTAATGTTTTTGAAAGTCTCTTATTCTCACCAAGGCTGCATTTACTTGATCAAAAATAAATGAAAAATCTACACTGTATATAAAATACACTGTAAAATCCCATTCATTTCTGCAATCAACACTAAATTTTCAGCATCAGTATTTCAGTCTCCAGTGTAGGGGTGTGCGATATCTCGATATTTAAAATATATTTTGACATAGTATATATCGATATAATAATTGCCTTCTCTGTCCTGTGCTCGCCCCCGCCTCCTTTCTTTTGTTCCCCCTCCCCTCACCCCTACGTCACATGCGCACGATTATTTTTGCGCTCGATCTTTTCTCACCTGATCCCGAGAACATCTTTATTTTTGTCAGTCGTGGGGCGGGGCTTGCTGTTTAATTTGTAATCTCAAATTTCATCAGTTATTCCCCTTTTCTGGAAGTCAGTATTGGATGCCTGTTATAAGATGACTCATTCACTTGACTTGAGACATGGCATTGGATCATATGTTTCTTATTGTTTCATTTACTATTTAGAATTCTTGATTTATAATCATATCTATTACAAAGGAGATTTAAATGCTAAGTTATCTTCCGGACAGAACAAATATAAAACACAGAGGGATACAGTACTATTCATTTCAATATGTAAATAAATATGAAACTGTACAACTGTTCACTTGAATGATTTATCATGAAATAGCATAAAAGATTTAAAAAGTTGAGTTGTTTTATTTTTGAATGAAATGAAGGCAATATGTATTATTTCTTCCTTGCTCCATATCGCCCAGCCCTACTTCAGTGTCACATGATCCTTCAGAAATCATTCTAATATGATGATTTAATATCATTATCATACTCAATTTTCTTTAGTAACATCGTAAATGTCTTTACTGACACTTTCGATCAATTTAATGGGACCTTGCTAAATAAAAGTATTACATACTTCCATCAAAAACAAAACTCACTCTAAACTTTTAAATGGTAACGTTTGCCCTTAATACACTACTGAAAGTGGTTCATTTTTACATTTGCACTACATTTATACAACATTCATGATAAGGCATTAATAACCAAGAATGCCAAAAACTACTTCTGAACCAGTGACAGTTTCGACAACGGATAATGTATATTTTGGTGTATTCAATGGTAATGTTAAGTCCGTCTCAACTGAACCACTGCAGCATGTCTCACCTTGCGTTAGCAGCCTTGAGGTCACAGAAGTGTGTGTGAAGGGTCTTGACCATGTCGTTACAGACCAGGTTGACCACATCCACCTCAGACAGACGCATTCGCAGCTGTTTGGTCATTTCCCAGAAGTCCTCTGACAACATCTGATACAGCTGGCCCTCATCTCGACTCAATGGGACGTACCACGACAGAATATAGTCGCGATAACTATAGTCAAACACTGCAGGGAGAGAAACAGACAGAATGTCACAGATTAAAAAAGACAATCAATTTTACCAATATTTCACTAACATTTAGTATACAGCCTTACAACGCAATACAAAAACCATCTTTTGACATCTCCTTCTTAATGGCCAAAAGTAAAGGGATAGTTCACCCCAAAATTAACATTAAACAAAGATTTACTCACTCTCAAGCCTTCCTACAGTAGGTGTATAAGACCTTCTTCTTTCAGAGAAATTTCAGAGTTTATGGTTTATATATATATGAAAGTGCATCCATCCTTCATAATAAGTACTCCACGTGTCTTTGGGGGGGTTAATAAAGACCTTATGAAGCAAATCGATGCATTTGTGTACAAACAACATCTACATGTAAAACTTGACGCATAATGCAGGTGTAGTGAAAACTCTGGTGAGAATATGCTAGTCTCACAAAAACTTTAGTTGTTTTGTTTTGTTTTGTGCAAAGGAGTCTTAGTCTTCTCTTGGCCTATATTGAAATCCTCTGATATTGTTCTTTACAAATCCTAAGATTAGATTTAATCATTCTCCAGACACTTTTATCCAAAGCAACGTACAAATGAGGGCAATGGAAGCAATGAAAAGTGTTAGTTTATGATTGTATATATTGTGTTCTTATAAGCATGTATATGTGTGTGTATATTATATTATATTATATATATATATATATATATATATACACACACACACATATATATATATATATATATATATATATATATAAACACATATACATAAATATATACACATACACATATATATACACATATATACATACACACACACACATATACATTGTGTATATATATATATATATATATATACACACACATATATGAGAATGATCACAAGC
Organism: Enteromius afrohamiltoni; assembly: GCA_034779775.1. NCBI lineage: Eukaryota > Metazoa > Chordata > Actinopteri > Cypriniformes > Cyprinidae > Enteromius > Enteromius afrohamiltoni. Next base: position 5,647,946 of record JAUYWG010000048.1, read on the forward strand.
AGTTAATAAATTACAATAATGCAAGTCTAATCTGCATTACATGAACAGTTTGTTCATTATTTATTATGTCGATAGATGTATAGATGAACTACAATGAATCATTAAAGAAAAGAGCACCCACAACAGCAGGTGGCAGATGAATGTGATGGCACTAGAGATGACTGTAGGCTGCTGCACCAGTCGTTTAATGACGCGAGAATCCTACGCCCACCACAACCGCTCACAGTCAAAATAAGCAGATCTACAGCTGAATAAGCTTCAGTGACACCCTTTGTGCAGCAGTTATTGAAAACTTGGTTTGCAGGCATTTTTCCTCCCGGCTGAGGCAGCACTATTTATAGCCACAGTGACCTCATAAATGTGCTGACTTTCCCCAGCTGAGCATCAGGAAGTGCTGCTGACACTGTTCCCGTGCAGTTTCCTTCAGGCAGCTTCTGCTTATTAAGTGACACGACACAAAAGATGCAAGAAAGAGAACTCCAATTCTCACTGTCTCACTGTGACTGCACATAACATAAATAGAGTATAATAAAAAATAAATAAATAAATAAAAAAATAAAAAAAATATATATATATATATAGTTTTTTTTCAAAATGGGCAACAAATACAAACGATATTCGATATTAAAAAAAAGTAATAATTTTGCATTAGCAGTTTACACTAAATGTATAAATCAACCTAAAACATTTTTACAGTTGTGTTCAGTTCAGTCTGAATAAATATACTACAGTGATTAATAAATATTGATTTATAACTATATATATATATATATATATATATATATATATATAGATTTCTCAAGCACAGTAATATTTAAGCACCAAAACATAACATTTCATAATAGTTTCATAATTATTCAGTGTTGTGTTGTGTCAAACCTGCATGACTTTTAGACATAAACAAGAAATTTCTAATAATAGCCTGGTTGGTGTTTCATGCAGTAACAATGAAGATGCAGAGAACCTGTCAAGTTACATTATTTACCAAAATGTTAGGTGTTGACTTAGTAATAATATTCGTCCATCTAGTGTTGACCATCTAGAGTGAATCATTGAACTTAAGATCAGTCAGATTCAAAATCAGTTGATTCACTCGAAAAAAATTTCAACATTCCTCTCTTTTGTGCTCTGCAGAAAACAAAACATCTTACGGGTTTGGAAAGGCTGGGTGAGTAAATGATGACATTTTCACTTTTGTAGATGCAAATTGTTACAGTGACTCTTGCTCCAGCAAACATTGCTAATAAGAATGAAATTACATCTAATTCACTCGATTCATAAATGTGACACCCAGCTGTGCTCAGAATACAGGAGGGAGGGAGAATGAATGATCAGAAACCGCTTCACTGAGCATCATTCATTCGCTTTAACGAGACCTGTGATGCATTCACAGCCACAACCTGGAAGAGACTAGATGCCATCTTCCCACCGTTAGACACGAGCGAGACAGGCACATACAGATTATCTAGGTCTTTCAACACAAAAACAACACCCACATACACCCAGAATCCCTTTAGGCAGGAATGAATCATAAGAGAAATGCCATCAGGCTGGCAGAAATGCAAGGAGGCCTTGTATGTTTAACAAGGCTGCATTTATTTGATTAAAAAAAAAAACAGTAAAAAATTGTGCAATATTATTATAACTTTAAATAACCATTCTCAGTTTCACTGTTTTTAGAATGTATTTTTTTCAGAGATGCAAGCTGAATTTTCAGCATCATTACTCCAGTCTTCAGTGACACATGATCAGAAATGGTGCTGCTTAATATTTTTGTGGAAACAGTGATGTTTTTTTTTTTAGATAATAATACAAATGTTGTCACTTTTGATCCATTTAATGTGTTCTTGCTAAAAACAAATTATTAATTTAATCTCACTAATTTACCAAAACTACTGATTTTCACTGAATAAAGACACACAACTTAAAGAAATACACATTAAAAGAACACGAAACAGTCCAGACGTACACTTAATGAAGGACCAGGGAGATATGCAAAATGTAAAACATTAGTTATTATTCTAGTCTCACATCCACACATCACAGAACTTTCAACAATAAAACATTTTATTAGTTGAAAATCTGTGAATATGAATCCTGAATCTCAGCAGCTGACCGTTAAACCTGAGTATAACTCTCTCCTTTTACAGGAAAGTCTCTGTTTTAAACTCAATAACGAGGTCTATCATAAGACTGCCACTGTGGTTTGGCTGAACTAAATCCAAAACAAGGGTGGCTAAAAAAAAAAAAGTAGGTTCTTTACAGGAAGCACAGTTTTGCTAAAAACACCAGCTGAATGCATAAATACAACCCAGGAGATAGCTTTCTGAATTATTTAAAGCTTGAATCATCATGGTCCAGAAAACCACAAACTACAACACATATATTGCTTCCTTCTGATTTCTTTTCTTTTGTGATTTTGGTCCATTTTTCAGTGTCTGTCAGCACAGATCAGTCAAACTGGATGCCAAACAACTGCATCAACCTATTATTGACGGCGTGTGACGTTGGTGCTGATGGGATTTTGTCATTGGTGCGTAAAAACACCAAGCAGGGAGTCTGAAAACATCACCTGTGCTACAGAAACATCCGTTATCACCAAAACATGCTTGAAAGACTATGATTTCGCATATCCAACTAGGGGTGGGCGGTATGAAAAAAAAAATCATATTACGATTCTTTCTGGGGAAATCCCGATTCACCCTGATTCTTGATCATTCTTGATTCTGATTCTTATTCAAGTTCTTATTCAATTTAAATCCTGATTCTTTGTCATTGATTTTACGATGTTGTAAGCGGAGCAGTACAAACTGATTTGCCTTTTTTATAAAAACAAAGCCTTTCAAGGTAGCAAAGTATAAAATAAAGAAGGGTAGCCATTTAGGCCAAAATGAGCAAAAGATAAAAATCGTTGTTATTTCATCTTCGTTATTCAAACAGATACACATTACAAATAAACATAATATGAATAAAAACAGGAAGAGTAGGTGTATTCAGCAGTATTGAAAGAAAGTATTGAAATCTAATACACTTCTACACTACTTCCTCATTAACTCTTTCTCAGCTCGTTTTTATCTGAATGGGTTTCTTTTTTCTGTTGAACATTGTATTAAACTCAATGAGGACCAGCTACTGTTTGCTTACTCAAAATATCTTATTTTGTGTTTAGCACAAGAAAGAAATTAATACAGGTTTGGGACATCATGTAAGTGAGGAAATAATGACACAATTATCATTTTTGACCGAACTATCCCTTTAATGACAAGCGACGGCATGTTTAGTTCTGTCCCTTTAAGAGCTGCACGCATCTACAGTAATATACTGTACTGGCACGTATTTCTCTTGATTGTTCACTTTTACTTTAGACACAAGAAACTGTGTTTAACGCTGTGTGTTTGCGACAGTATTACCACAGTCACATGTGAGAAATATCTTAGTTCAGTAATTAATTAAAACAAGTCTCTCTGGTCCATCAGGCTGATCTACATGAAGCGTGCATCGTGAAATACTGTTACATCATCAGTGATAGCTGATCCTGGATCATAATGTGGTTAAGCAGCTAATGGTCCACTTGCATTCGTCATGCAACGAAACCTGATCAGAAGACCATATCAGTTATGAAAAAACCACCTTTGTGTGAAGGCAAACCCTAGTGACACGCTTCTTAATGCTTCCCAGTGGAGACTATACAGCTGAAAAATGTGCCTTTTTTTATCTGCAATGATATATGCAATACAGCTATATTAAATATATTCAGAATATGTAATTCAGTTTGTGAGCAGCAGAGCAACAGAGTGAAACATAGACCCACCATCGGTCTGGATGAAGGACTCTCTGTGACAGAGAGCACACAAGTGTCCGGTGTTCACCTGCACTGTGCGTCAGCTCAGAGTCGGTAACAGGGTCTCCAGTGTACAGAGCACTAAGGGGATCAAACCATGTAAGCAAGCTCATTATTATAATCATGGATCCCGTTCCACAGCACAATTCATTAGGAGAGTGAAGCTGAATTCCTCATTTATGTTAACACTATTAGCTGTCCTGCACCAGCAGCTGGTCATGTGATTGGTCAGAGGTGCTAGAAGCACGGGTAAAGAGTGTGACATTTATATTTGTCCGAAACAAACTTATAATAGGAAACATGCTACTGGAGGTACGCAATTATGCATAAGACGGCATTTACTGGCAGCAAACAAAAATATAAACTTCATATTTATAAGTTCAATCTTATGTCAAAATATGGAGGGATGATGATACTTCATAAACTTCCTGTGATATTGACATAAATGTTCCCTAGCGTAAATATTAAGTGTGTGTATATTATATTATATTATATTATATATATATATATATATATATATACACACACACACACACACACACACACATAGATGTTATATGTATAAATATTATGTATGCATATAAGGCCAGAAATGGCATTGTTTCGGTCTTAGGAAAACTTTGATCAAAGGTTTTGATCCACTTCAAATGTTGACTATTGTGAGTATATATATTACATATATAAACATGCATACCTACATTACACACACATACTGTATAAACACTTAAATATGCAAAAGGTGTTTCTGTTATGCAGCTAATTAACTTAAATACAGTAAGTTACTTTAAAAAAAGAAGAAAATGCAAGATGCTGTAATGTAATATGAAGCATCATGGCGCACTTCTGTAATCCAGTTCATCAGATGAAGTATGCACTCTGAAAGCTTTCAGAACGCAGACAAAAATTGGATGCATATAAATAATCTGAAATCACCAACAAAATATCATAACACGAAAAACAGTATGGTTTGTGTAAGGGTTATGTAAAAATAGAAAACAACTCAGTTTAAAAACAATAAATGTCAATAGAAAGTTTCAACAGAAAAACAAACGTGTGTGTGTGTGTACACTGAGGTAAAAGGCATGTTTGTTTGATGGACGCAGTTAGTGGTTTCTGCTATAATGTCATTCCACCCACACACTCCAACAGAGAGACAGAGAGTGAGAGATAGATAATAAGACAGACAGGAAAGACAGCGATTGTTTTCTCAAGTCCATCCAAAAATAAAACGGTAACAACACAGACGAAGAGAGGGAGATTAGAACCCTTCTGACCCATGACTGTCCAAATAATGATGACAAGTACCCTGGAGAACGTATAAGAATGCCACAAGAAATGTTATGTAAGAGAAAATATCTTTAAGCGTTTTAATACAGATATAGAGATATGATTTGATACTGAAATCATATTTAAGGCAGTGACACTCATGACTGCTATTGAAAGCCCCAGATGTTCTGTGATCTGGAGATTTGCCAAAGAAATGCAGGCAGTCTGAGCACTGGAACACAGAGGTGGTCTTGTGACCGACAGAGATCAAAGGTGAAAATATCTGACGCTGTTCTGTGCTGGGCTGATGGATTTCAAGTTCAACATTCACCAAGCATAACACAGACCATATAGTCCAACCACAAATAAAAACAAGCATCCTTTACACACTCTGATCAAATCTTTTTTCCAAAAAACACAAATGGAGACATTCTGGATGGAAAAGAGTGGTGCAAACCACAATGAAAGCACATGGCAACTGCTCAAAAACCTAGTGCACTTTATTCCAAATCTTCTGCTGTTATGTAACAGCTTTGTGAGAGGAACAGACTGAAACTGTGATATAAACTACAAATCTTTCCCTCTGCAGCACCTCGTTTAAACTTACATTTTTAAACTTGTCTGTTGCATCCAGTTAAGGGCCGAGAAAACAAATGGGTTCACTGACAAAATACAAATTCAAAATATATTAAGTATCAACAAAAGGATGAAAATATATATCTAGATTATGTTTTTCAACTCCAGACATCGTCATTCAAAGTGATGGTATTTTACAGACATTAATGACTGATTATAGGTTATTTTATAAGATATATTTGATATTTAAAAATACAAGACACACAGGAATTAATTCATTAATTATTTAATCTACCATATCATAATTAATCAATCAATCACTTTTATTTATATAGCGCTTTTAACATTATCAAGTAGGAACGCTTAAAGCCTCTAAATAATCAACTTTGCTGAAGAACCTGTTGAAAACAACTGTTGAAGGCCTTTTCACAACACATCCAACAGCACTCATGTCAACCTTTACTGAATTTAATAAAGCATAAATACATTATGTTTTGATCATAAAAACATAAAAAATAAAAAAAAAAACATAAAAAATTTAAATATCATCTTACTAAGTCTGTTATTAGGAGATATATTAAGGACCTTTCGTGCTGCAGGAACTATTTCGTACAATCCGAACTAATTGTGGATCTGCCTAGTAAGTCACCCACTTTTTGGCGTGTTTGCGCCGCAGGAGTTTGAACTGGAGGAACTAAAGTACCTCCTACTTCCGATTTAAAACCCACTTTAGATTGCTACATGATGTCATATATCCATTTGCATATTCATTACATCAATGCGTCATA
>JAUYWG010000048.1:5654614-5681026 GCA_034779775.1 Enteromius afrohamiltoni
TGCTGTGATTTTGGCTCTATTTGAATGTAAAATAGAGTTAGAAGCAACATAATATCTATTTTAAATGAAAGCCCTGCATCTCATTAGTTTACATTACAAGCTACGAGAATTTCATCTTACTTTTAGACATTAATATCAGGATCTGCACACAAATTGCATAATTTAGGCCTAAAATAAAAGGGGGAAAGTATCAGCTTCATATTTTCATATCTACTACCTGTACATGAGCTACATAAACCATAACAGCCAACAAAAAACACATTTATAATTCTTCATATATATATTCTTTTCTGTTTAGTATTTCAAAAGCCAAATAAAACCTACAGTAAGTAAGTTTGGAGTTCGAGGGCATTTTGGAACTTAGAAAAGAGCAGCTGAACATTCTTCAAAACATCTCCATTTGTGTTCCACAAAAGAAAGAAGGTCGATCCAGTTTCAAACAGCATGAAAGTGAGAAAATAATTACAGGATGTTCATTTCGATGTGAACTACTGCTTTAAATAAACATTTCTCAAATAGATTTTCTTTTGCATGCATCTTTTGTTAAATTATTCAACCGCATGTAGGTCAGAGAAAGCCACTCACAATGACTGAAGGATCTTGCCAGATGCTACGCATTTTGCACCTTTACAAAATAAATCAAAACTGGTAGCTTGGCTGCATGAAAACACATACTTGTCTAAAAATAGCCCGGCACCCTTTAACATCACACCTACTCTCATCTAAGCCGTGATGTCCTGCGGTTTTAAACAGTAGACAAGGATTTCATCATCAGCCTAGACAAATGCTGTTATGTTTTTCAGTCTGTTATGTTTTTCATCATTGCCACAGACAGGACTGACCGATCCCATCATCCCGTTCTCTCTCTTTAGCTGACACTTCACGCCCTCTTTGGCCCGTTAAAATGATCGCCATGAATAGGAGTTGAACAAGAAACATGTCCCTTCAGAGAGCCGGGCTACAGATGGCAGATCTTGGGGTAAGATGCTTGGGTTAGTAACAAATCGTTTTCCTCAGCATCTGAGCGCCTCGACACAGGAATAATTTCACAGCAATCACTGATCAAACAGGGACTAGTTATGAGTCACACAAAAAGGTGCCGCTTTCACAGGATAACTATTTCCTGTTTGCACACTGATGTCACAGGCTAACACGCTGCATTCACAAACGAAAGGAAAGCAGTTCAAAGGGGTAAACACTGAATGGCTTTAAATCTACTAGAGACTGCTGGGGACTCCACACGTTCTGATAGCAGGACTACTCACCTTCTTTAAGAGCTTTATCTACATTGAGAGACACCACAACCCTCCTGGTCTGGGCTGAATCCAGCAGAGGTACACAAAACCGGCCCTAGTGAGGAAGACTATCATTAGGCATTAATCATTCATGATAACCAAACAATATTCATTATGCAGAAAACCAGTTTGTAGTAGCAGTTACATGAGTTACAAGCCCTGGCATTGATTCTACGTGAAATATACAGGCCAATACTGTACTTTTATAATATCAGGTTGGGGTTAACAACACAATCACCACAAAAAGAAGCAGATAATAAAGTCTGGAACCAGAGTTTTCTAGTCTCCATCGTCCAATTTTTGTGTTCTTGTTTTGTTTACAGTGTAAGTGAACCTCTGTTTATTTCATTTTATTAATTATTTGCATATGAATATAAATTTATGTTTAAATGAAACACACATATATCAAATAGTAAATCTATTTTAAATATGTTTCTTTATTTTTTTAAATGAAGCATATTTAGTTTTACCTTGAAATCACAAGTGTGTGTGGACAGATAGATTATGTATTTTATTATATTGTATATAGTTAATTGTTACCTTTGTTTAATTTATTAAATAAATTGAACCCAAAATGTATTATTAATTCTATCTTGTCACATTTTTATATATAAACACGTCATCACCATCAGACACATTCACCTTCTTTGAAACACTCACAGCGACAGTGTACATGTATATATGTTTGGGTGTATTCGTGTTGATTGTTGTGGTGTGACGTCACCCTTACCATTAACTTATTGAATAAATCCACGAGCTTCGACGACAGTCTCCTAGAGGTGTCAAATCTGCTGATCTTCAGGGGGCTTTTCTTCACCAGCAGCCCGAAACTCCCCAGCAGGAAACAGAACACCGCGAAAGACACATAAATAAAGAGTTTGAGGAAAAACGAGGTGAGAGTGAGTCCTCCAGAGCCGAGCTGAAAGACCAGCACCGCAGCTGCGATGCCGACGACCAGAGACGGGTAGACGGCGCTGGGCATGAGGACAACCGACCTGATGATGCTGCTGCTTCGGCCATCAGGATGCATGATGCTGCTGCTGCTGGAAATGACATGTCCTCACGTGCGCACAACAATAGACAGGCTGCATGCCCCTTGAGTTCACAGCCCAGATTTCACTCATCACAACGTGTGCGTTCAATTCAGTGTGGAAGGGCTGATGATCCGGGCGTCTGAGCCACTTAATACAAGAAATGCACATTCAACTGTTGCATCGTAGCTTGAAATAAACCGGGATGGCTCTAGGACAGCTTAAATGGCTGCTAATTCAAATCCTCCACAAATGCATAAGGAACATCAAGTGCACACAAAGGACGTCAAGTTAGAAACAACAAAGCAGATGTCCACACGAGCTCATCCAAATCTATCAAAACATCTCGAGACGCGATCAGGTCCATTGACGCCTGTACAAACAACGGAGAGGCATCACGCGATAACTTTAACTTTTAAGCCTCAGACGTGAAATAAAGATGTAAATACTGAGTGTTCACTCCCCGGTGTTTTCATTACCCACCGCAGCTGATCCAAAATGTGGCATAATATGAAACTTCTTATCAATCCATCGCGTTGGCAAGCGTTCTCAGATCTGCTTAGATCCCCAGCTGCTTTTCGAGTGCGCGAATTTTCGCGTTCTACTATGGAGAAGGCGTTGTTTATGAATATTAATGACGCAACGTGACGTTCGCTCAATCGCCCAAATTGATTGGTCGTAAAGCAGACGTTGATGCGCAGGCGGTAGTCGGCCAGCGAATGAGCGATAGAGATTTGCCTCATGAATAATTATTAATCACTTGACTGGAAGCTGGCGGAAGGTTACCAAGCAACGTCAGCATTTTATGATTAATATTCATAAGACAAGTCTTTGCAGTAGTAGGAAAAGCAACACGGCGACTATGGAGCCTCGAGTAGGCCATAAATCACACACAATGGGTGCAAACAACAGTGAAATGCTTTAATAGGCTTGTTATAGTATACTTTGTATGTAATATATATATAATATTAGTGTGTCTAATGGTGATGACATGTTTGCATGCAAACATGTCATCACCATTAGACACAGTAACATTTTTTAAAAATATAATATATATAAACATACATACACACACAAGATGGCCTGTTTGCCAACAAATTGTATTTTAGCGCCATCTAATGGTTATCTTGAATACTACTTTTTACCTGGTCAACTGGGATATATAATTATATATGAAACTCGTTAAAGTTTAAGTCACTCTTTTGTCTGACTTATTCATAGTTTAGTCTTTAAAAATACTTTGCATGATTTAAAGCATTATTGCATGGTCTCGCTGAACATAAAAGCCAAAATAAATTAAAACGTCATTAAATGTAACTTGTAAATAAATAAAAATCAGCAAAAAGTGGACGATAGAATTGTGTATCGTATAGAATAAATATAATGTCAGATGAGTGAAGCTCACAGCCAGACCAGCAGATGGCGAAAGAGCTCAAAGCTCCTGTAAAAGCATGCATATAGAATAAAAGTCCCCACGAACTACAAAAATAATAATAATAACCTGATTTCTAGTACTTAAATATGTAAGTGTAAATCAACAAATGTTGTTACAAAATAACAGAAACCACTGAGTTTAGAAGAAATAGCCTTACTTTTATTGAGGAAAAACATTAGAAAACAAAATTAGTACAAACCCTGTACTAAAGAGATGAAGAATCTATAGTTATTTAGTCTACAGTAGAAATTAAACAAATAATGACAATATAATAAAATAATGCATTACATTCAAAACATTATATATCTTCATAGAGATGTAATACTAGTCAACTAGTAAAGTCATTTTTACTGTAATCAAAAAATTTCCTGCGTTATCAAGACTGAGTAGCCTAGATGAACAAAACAACAGTAAACAGACGGAGAAAAGTTTATTATATAAGATCATATCTTACTAAAATATAAATCTTTCAGTGAAAATGTGCATATTGGTTCAACGCAATTTCTTCTACTTTATCAGCAATAAATGATATTTACAACTCAAAAATAGAGGCAGTCCAGCAAAAAGCTGATAAAAATGTTATTCTTGGCATTTATCTGACACTATGGCACACCTTAAGGCATATAATATGAGTGTGATATTTGCGCTCCTGCAGAGGTCAGACAGTGTAAATGCTGTGAGGAATCCCAGAGACTAGAGCGTCAGCAGCAGAAGCAGCGGCAGACAGATGAAGACCAGACCGGCTCGTACAGCGCCAGCCGAGCTCCTCATCATACACTCCACACGAGACCACGAGCCGTTGTTGGGCAGGGGTTTGATCCCCAGCGTCTTGCACAAAACATTATACACATCTACTGTTCGGATGGGACCGGCGCGGAAGTTCGTCTTGAAGTCTAAGATAAATAAAAAACAATCAACATTAACATACTAAAACAGAACTCATACATACATTATATATACAGTACTGTGCATAAGTCTTAGGCCACTAGTTTTTTTAAGTTGGTTATTTCTATCTTTTGCGATAGCATGTCAGTTGGAAATATCAGTTTACATCTTGGAGATGTTGGCACAGCTCTTCTGGATTGAGTCTGTCTCAGTTTGTTCTGTTTCTTCATGTGATTCCAGACAGACTGGATGATGATCAGATCAGATCTCTGTGTCAGACAATAATCTCACTGCGTTATTACAGTTAATGACAAAAATAATGTTTGGAAATGTAAACCGATATTTCGCTACCACAAAAGAAAGAAATAACTGACTTAAAACCTTTTTTTGTTGGTGAAAATACTAGTGGCCTAAGCAAACTGCTGTATATACAGAATACACACACACACACACATATATATATATATATATATATTAGAGGTGTCAAATGATTAATTGCAATTAATTGAAATAAGATACGATACGAACACCAGTTTGTGTGTAACTACATGTAAAAGTAAGCTTTACCTGGTCCCTGTGCCAAAAAGAACCCCCTCATGTCCATAAACTCATTATCATAACCGTGCCATCCATGTTGCCAGCCCTCCTCCTCAGTGCCATTTTTCCAGAAGGGCAGTTTGGCTTTATTCTGTGAAGACAGGCGATTGTGCAGAGTTGATGTTGAAACCAGACTGATACTTTGGTGTTTTATCCTCTGAGTATGTTTTTGTAGTCAGCTAATGACATAATCTGTGTTATATCAGGCCAGCACACAAGAGGAAGACTGTTATTTTGGGCTTCGTGTGCAAGACTAAATCATTATTCAATCATAAGAACATGTGGGGAAATTTCCACACCCTGCTAGGACAAAGGGTGAAAGTTGCTGTGTAAGTTTCAATAGTGCAGACAAGGGCAAGTAGACTCTAAATAAATAAAACTAGATCTATATCTACTAAATCTATAGCTAGATCTAGATTTGGTAAGATGGTTATAATCATAAAGCAACACCATAAACAGCCGTGAGGACATTCAGGACACATTGTGCAGAGAATAAACTCACTAACCTCGGTGATAAACCACCCAGGCTCTGCAACAAGCGTCAGCGTCGAGACGAACCTCCCATTCTTGTAGTGAAAGCGGTCTGGGATCTCTTGTTTCTTATAAACATTCATGTTGTCCGCTGTGCTCAGGTTTTGATATATCTGAATCAGCACATACAAACATTTTAAGTTCAAGCAAACAGAGTTCCTCTTTCATCCCAAAACCTCAAGAAATATTATATAGTAAAAAAAAACTCAACTATATTACGGGATGTTTTAAAATAGGTTTGAGAAAAGCACGCTGAGTATCAGCACAGCCGGTACCCATTGACGCTCATTAGTGTTATCGCCCACTAGCATATTAATCATTCCTAATTTCATGTTAACCGCCTCAGCATAAATATCATCGTCTCACTCCTCTCACTATCTAGTTACGCATGATCCCCCCTTCTCCGTCTGTTCTTCGCACCTTCACAGGGGGCGAACGGGACCGAGCCTCGCTCCGAGCTTTTTTTAATGAATTTAATGAAGAAGTGCAAATTCGTGAATTATTAATCTCATCAAATTTAAAATTAATTCACAATTGCATAATTTTATTGTTAATATTTTATAGATTATTTCATCAGTGCTTAATCAAAACGTAATAATTTACACCTCCTTTTCACTTACATTTTATGTTTAATATAATTTTTATTTGATAAATTTAATGCAGCTCAACAATCCATATTGATACAAAACTATAGTATAAATAGTATTTAAATAAATTCATGAATCGAAAAAAGATCGATATGTGAAGAAAAATTTCAGGTCAAAATGCTATATGCACAAAACACAGAGTACATCAATGTTCAAACATACTTTAAATATTGAAATATCACTAAAGTTAAAGTTTAAGTCGAAATGGGGCTGACAGCAGGTCAAAGTACACCACTGCCATTTCACATCCATGAATTCTGACGCAAATTTTTCCCTCAAACAGCAGATGGAAAATAAGAGAGGGTTGTTTTTGGAGCCATGGCACTTCTGTAAACACAAGTCTCATAGAAAACATACAGATGGAAAGAAAACAGAGACATGCTTACCTCTTCAAACTTGTCCTGTTTGGGCCACAGACTGACCACCGGCCCCCTGTCCATCATTTTAATGATGTGCGTCATGTCAATGTATTTGTCCAGTTCAATGACTTTCTCCATCCACTGGATGTCCGTCATGCCGTGATCAGAGAACAGGACCACATTTATATCATCTCTCATATTCTTCTCCTGACAAAAAAAAATTAAAAAACAATGTGTTTTAGATGTCCAGGTAGCAAGTATTGTTTCTTCTCTCTTTCTTTCACCCATGTAAAAAATACCTTGATTTTCTGGTTCAGGGTCTGGAAAGCCTGGTCCAGTGAGCGAATGGCGCTCTGTATTTCTGAAGAATGTGGCCCAAAATGATGTCCTTCCACATCAATCTTCTCGTAATAAATACCAGCCATGTCTGCTTTATCGCTTCTGTTTAAAACATATCATAATTTATTTATTTATTTTTACAGAGGAGAAATTTAGCATCACATGTTCATCAGTGTATCCTTTGCAGTGAAAGGGGGCCGTCAGAATGAGAGTCCTAACATCTGATTAAAAACATAACAATAATCCACAAGTACCCCACACAAGTCGTAAAAAAAAGTTGTTTGTTAGAAGCAAATGCAGCAAAAACAGTACTAAACGAATAAATTGCTTCATTTTGATTTGAGAGGGTGACAGTGGATAGACTTTTCAGTGGAAGAAGTATTATTATGCATTACAGACTCCTACAGCTAAAACACCTTAATAATGGATTGTTTCTTTCAAACACAGCTTTTCATTTCACAAGACGTTCATTGATGAACTGGAGCTGTGTGGATTACCAGCTGTTAGGACTATCATTATGACGGCACCCATTCACTTCAGAAGATCCTTCTGATATCTGCTGGAAGCTGTATGGGAAGTGGTTGCCATTTCTTTTGCATACATCTTTCTCCTGTTCATGGATAGACTGGGGTATTTTCCTAAACTTATTTGTTTCTTTTTGTCAGTGTATTTAGATTGCATTATGTTGGACTTGACCCCTGGTGAAGTTCTATTTGATTCCTTGTGTTTTTGTATTTTACTCTGTTTTGCATCTATGATGGTGTTAAGTCAAAAGAAATTAAAACCTCCTGCTTTTGCCACATTTTCTTTATTACAATAATAACACAAATTTTGATACTGTTTACATTCTACTGTATGTTCTTGATCTTGTTGTGAATGGAATTTTGTTTTCTTCTTTTCTTTCATTAAAACTGATTAACTTACTCCCTCTTTTCTTTTCAGCTAACAGGACCTAGGTTGTGTGGGCTTTTGTCTAACTAGCATGCCTGGCATCATCTAGGCCGAAAAACCAACCGCATTATCTGTGTTAGTGATTTCTTGGGCTTTTGGTCTTACTTTAACATATTTAGAGCGCTCTCCATGGAGTCGATCAGGTTCTTCTCTGAAGGGTTGTACACGTATTCTTCACAGAATGTAGGTCTGACTCCAAGAATCGTCACTTCACAACCTAAATGGACAGAAACACACTTGTTTAGATCATCTGGCATGCATTTATACGCACTTGAGAGGGATCAAAAAGGCCTAAACACTTGAATATTGAAAACCTCGCTAGCTTTTTTAATGTCAAGTAGCAGTAGGAGTAGCTTTTCCTTTTAAAATGACACTAATTAAATGAGTCTGGCATGGGAGGAAGCTCTGTGTGGATATAAAAATCCCTTGATTTTCCATTACAAATATGAGGTTAGTTGAATTTTAAAAGAACATTTATCAAAAGTGTCAGTAAAGATATAATAAAACATTTTATTGCATTTTATTGTTTTACAATAGTGCAGTTGTTACTGAATTTAACCTTTGCTAAAAACTTATTTTCTTAGAATTGTTTTATGATTGAGGTATATAGGAAGTGACATCATTAGATCCCTTTCTACAACACTGTAATGATTTGCGGGAGTCGTGTGGATCTATGAGCAACAATTTTAATGAGAATGGTCAGACAGGCGAGGGTCGGTACACAGGGTAACAGGATGTTCAGGGGACAGGCAATACTCAGAGTCAAAGACAGGCAGAAGTTCAGGGCAGGCGGCAAAATGGCGGAAAACAATACACAGGCAGAAAATCAAACAGGGAAACAGGTGGAACGCTCAGAAATGATGGCCGAGGCAAATCGGGACTTCGCAACTTGTTATGGCAAAAGTCCGTGCTTAAATAGTCCAGGGAACTGGCAAAACGGCGCGAAAATGCAGAGGTACGTGGTCCTAAAGAGTCCGGGTGGGAACGTTAGTACTCAGGCGAAGGTTCCCGCTGCTGATGGCCGGAGAGGGCCACAGAGGAGTGGATCGTGACAAACACTACAGCAAGCAACTTAAATTATCTCTTATTTTCCTAATTTCTATGAGCATTTGGTCCTAAAACCACATAAATTAGGGGATAAAAAAACACTTAAATATTTATTTATGTAACAGTTCTTTCTGGGCCTCAAACCTGATTGGTTGAGAGGAGGGCAATATCCTATTGATAACAGAATGACAATAGTTTAATTATTGTATTACTCTGCTTGCAGTATTTGCCGAGGAGCCGTGTGCAATTCAGTGTGATCCAGTCATACAGCCTGACGAGCTGTCAAAGGCCCTCACAATTCCTGTTGCACGGTACGAGGGGCCGTGTTCTACCCAGTCAGTTCCAGTTACGCAGCCTGCGAAGCTGCAGAAGGCCCTCAGAGAATCAAACCGGTCAGAAACGGGCATGAGCCCCGTAACACGACATGAGGGGTCATGTCAAGGTCAGTCAGTCCTGGTTCCACAGTCTAAAGAATTAACTAAGGCCTGTGACCCTGACTCATGGTGGCCGGATCTGCCAGACCCAGTCTCTGATCCTGAACCTGCGTGGCCAGATCCGTCAGACCCGGGTCATGACCCAGTGTCGCTGAACTCACCCGAGCTCCATGAGACCTTTGAGGCCCCATGGCCTGAACCTCCAGAACCGGTATATTGCACCCAGACTCCATTGGGTCCACCGGAGGCTGCACTACCGCTGGAGATGTCGGTTTCGGCCATAGAATCCCCAGAGGCCTCATTGGTGGCTGCACAGCCCATGGAGGTCCCCGAATCAGGTTCCAGTCAGTCTGGGAGGGCGTCTTCTCTGTTGGCTCAGTCTCGGAGGGTGATCTCAGCATTAGTATGGTCACGAAGGGCGCTTTCATTCTCGGTCTGGTCTCAAAGGGTGTACTCACTTCCTGTCTGGTCTCGTATGGCGAATCCAATTCCTGTCTGGTCTAGTAGGGCATATTCACCTTCACCTTCACCTTCATTCGTAACATATTTTTTCATTGTTTAGAATATAAGAAGAAAATGGGAAAATAACATTAGATTTTATTAATCTGCAGAGGACACTAGGACTCAATAGACATCAAAAGGGCAAAACCAATGTGTTTTTTTAAGGTTTCAGGATTCTATATGCATCCAAAGGTGATGGAGCATTACATATTGCCACCAGGTGACTGTTATCTGGCATCAGTCCCTCTTTAGAGAGGGTATGAGCCAGAAATGCGAGTTTTTCCAGGTGACATTTAATTTTTTTCTCATTTAGACACAGCCCTGCTTCTTGAAGTTTGCACAGTGACTAGCAATAATGTCACCAAACACGATGACATCATACAGGTAACACTGGACACCTAGAACATCTTTGTGGATTGTGGACATCAATTTTTGTAATGCTGCTGGGGCTGAAGCTAATTCACAGCAGACTCTTCTGTAACGAAACAGCCCGTCATGTGTTATGAAGGCAGTAAGGTATCTGCTATCTTCAACAGGACCTGATGGTAGGCATTTGCAAGATCAGTTGTAGAAAATACCACTCTCGCCTGCGGAAACAGCTCCTCAATGTGCGGAATGGGGTCACTTGTCCACAACAATTGCCTCCTTTCCTGAGTTTCCTGAGATCCACGCACATTCTGATATCTCTCGATTTCTTCTGGATCACTACGATAGGTGATACCCAGGGTGAAGCATCTACTCTTTCAATGGCGTCTCCTATAGCAAACGGTCCAGCAATTGACACAGCATCACTCGCAGAAAATGGTAATCAACGCAGTTTCTGTTGCACAGGTGCCACAGAATTTCACTTTATGCACAAAGTTCTTTGCTCAACCAAAACTGCTGCTGTGGAGTTTGACACCTGGAACACGCATTCTTTGGCAGTGAGTACTGTGCACATCTGCATGTTCCAGAGACTATACGTACCTTGCATGGCTAGTCACGTGATAACGTTTGTACACATTCCCTAAAACTCATTGATGGAACACTCATTTTTTAAGTAATTTAAGTGTTAAATAGGAAAAATAGCAAAACTCTTTGGTCATTTTTAAGCGAGATGCTAACGGTCTAATCAGATTCAATGATCTATCATATGCTAAGCTAAAAGTACTACCGCTATGTAGCAGCAAATTCATGTTTTATGAGGTTCGAGTCCCACAATATGCTGTACAGACGTCCACTAACCTGGCCAGTAGTACATGTAGACTCTCTTCCCTAGTTTCTGCATGGTGACCCACAGTGGCTCTGACCCATCCCACCACATGGGCAGGCGACTGTCCGCATTAGTTCCAATCAGAAACTCTTTCATGGTGTCTTTATCCCACATGTAATTTCCAGTCATCTGGTGCACCTCGCAGTTGCGTCCTGGAATATAAGGAGGAGTGCAGAATGAATATTTACAGATACAAGGGTGGATTTCAATCAGCATGCCTTGCCTCAGAGATTCATTTGATTAAATAGCTTCATTCGTTTAATTGCATTCCCCATATGCTGCTCTTTCACAGACTCCACAGTAAATTTGGATACCCTGCAACAACTATGGATCATTTGTCCACTCATGTAATTTAAGACTTGTGTGTAGATAATCGATGTGCAATCCAGTTATTCAAGTTATAGTCAAGAGGTGTTTAAGGAAGTTATGTTCTTATATGGTCATTCTTGGTGCCCGGTGTCAGGGGCGGTTCTGATTAATGGAGCTGGATGCAAGAGCTAATAAAGGTGGTTCTCTTACAAAAAACATATCAAGGTCTCGGTCTCCATAATAAACTACACTATGGAGATGGAGAAGAATATTTAAAAAAAAGAATTCGAAAAAAAGAAAAAGAAACATTTCTGTGTTGGTTGAGTGTGTAAGAGAGGTTAAGAAATATCAATACAATGTTTCCATGAAGCTATCACAGTAAACGTGTCTCTATGATTGTCTGACACCTGGAAACAGGCCAAAGACATAGACTTCCTTGTTTGAGTTGGAATGAGGCAGTTTAATCAGTTTTAACTGGCTGCATTCAGAGCAGATTTACTTCTTCCAACAACAGCAAAACATATTGTCTCATCAGACATCATCTTTCAAATATATGAATATGTTGATTTTTAGGAACTCAAGCCCGTCTTAATGTTTAAGTTGGATTATCTAAAGCTTTTTTTAAAAAATAGATGCAGACGTCAGCATCACAAGATCCTTCAGAAATGATTCTAATGCAGAGAGAAGTATGCACAGATCAAAGACAACTGAACAGCTCTAAACAAATGTTGCTGGATTTCTGTTTTTTTGATGTGAGAGGACAAAAGTAGATGGACTATATTACTATATATTATGGATATAAAGTTTAAATGCCTTGATGGATTTGTTTCTTACAAACATGCAACATCCTACTTGACAAGATAATAATTGATGGACTGGAGTTTTGAATCATACAAAGAGCAGGGTCAGCATGTCCAAGAAACGTGCAAACATTAAATAAACAAACACCCTCATTTAATAACACAGAACCTGCTATAAAACAATATTCATGTCAAGAACCTTCCCTGCAAATATTATGGTCAACAGGTAGTTAATGCATACTTAAATATGAATTATGACGAATTTCAGAATTGAATATAATTACAGTATATAATTACAGTAATTTCAAAATAACCGTTTTATTTTCATATATTTTAAAATAATGCAAAGCACACATCATCCTTCAAAATTATTCTAATATGCTGACATTTCATATTGTTAGACGTTTTATGTTTAACATTTTGGTGGAAACAGCAGTTATTTGAAATCTGAGTTTTTGTAATTTGTAATGTTTTAATGTCACTTTCAATTAATTTAATGCAAAATAATTGCTTTTCAAAAGAAAACTATGCATTTAAATATCATATTAATGTAGTAATGTTTATTTAATGATATTAATAACAGTTGTTTTAAGACAGTTTGCACGTGTCCCTCATGGTGTCCCAGATTTGCTCTGACTGTTCTGAGTTCTTTGTCCAAGCGCGAGCCCAGTTGTCTTCTAAAGCTTTGTGGAGAGGGGAATGTGCCCAAACAAAACAACTGCCATAAAGCGTTGGATCGGAGCTGCTGTGATCGGAGTCAAAGTGCATGTGCTGGAGCACAGCGCTGCATGGCCTTTGTTACTGAAGTCTGGCATACAGACAACACACACTGTATCACCACGTGATTCAGCAACACGTTTCACTCAGTCATTTATTAAATATTTTATTAAAAAAAACTCTTTGCAGACAATAATTATTCAACACTAATATACTCATTGACTCGTGATAATATTTTAAATATTTAGTTTTAATTAATCAAAATCATAAATTGTTTATAACAGACACCAAAACATAAAAAAGAAAATCTATTATACCATACATCTCTGCAAATAATAATTTTTCAGTATGAAAATACTTTAACATCTGCTTGTATGCTGATAAATCTAAACGAGAGCTGTTTTTCTTTGGTCATTGTGGATGAAGGACTTATCATATGTGCCTGGCCCCTGTGATCAATGGCCCTATTCAAACAATAATGAACGAGCAGATCTCTGATCCAACAGATCTCTATTGTTCTACAGTAAGAGTACTTTTAGTGACCTCTTTTTGTGTATAAGTGTGCAACAAAATATCACACAATGAATGCATAATGTGGTTAAAGTGTACCAGACAACAACAACAAACGATTGTGTTTATGATTATGATTATTTTTCACTAGATTGCTATGCAGAGAAATCAGTGCTCAAAAAGACTAATAATGACTGCAACAGGAGATATAATAGCTACCTTAACATGGCTTCAAAGTAAGTAAACTTGACAGTACAAAAGAAATTTGCTGTAGAAATTACAGTATTACTGGCAGATGTTTACCAGTAACTTACTGTAGATTTAAATTTATGTTATTTACTGGCAACACTTTGTTCAAAGTTAAACATTAAGCATTAACACGTCTTTATCTTTACAGAATAAAACTAAAATAACAGCCTCATGCAAAGCATTCTGGGAACCAAAATCTGAAGGGAAAAAAACAGAAAAAGGTTGATGAAGGTTTCTGGTTCCCAGAATGCTTTGCAGTAGGTTGTTATTTTATAGTTTTATTCTGTAAAGACAAAGACTTGTTACTGTTTAATGTTCATTTAACTTTTGCCAGTAAATAACATAAATTTAAATCTACAGTAAGTTACTGGCAAACAGCTGCATAACTAAAGCTAATTTTTACAGTGCTAAGTTTGCTAATGTATATGATATTATAAAGTCGGGAGAAAAACTCACCTGTCATTAGAGAGTAATAGTTGGGATATGACAGACTGGGGAAATCTGGAGTCAGGTAATCCACTTTAACACCGTTTTCCACGATTTCTCTAAATCCGGCCAAGTTTTGTAAATCGTCCATGTAATCATAACGGAAGCCGTCGATCAGAAACACCAGGAGTTTGCGGTTTGCGTCGCAGCTTCGGGACAGAAGGAGAGTAATGACGCCGAGGATGTTGAGCGCGGCTCGAGTCATGATGCTCCGCTGCAGAACTGTTCTGACTGATGGAGAGCTGAACGCTCATCGCGCTGATTCATGAAAAGCTCTCCGTCTCAGTGGGTGTGTGCGGGGGAGAGTCCACGTCCACTGCAGGGACAGACTCCAGCTTTCTGAGGGAAAAATGTGGGTGGCGGTCTCCCGTCTAAAATGTTAATTTTATTTTATATACTGTTTGTTCATATGTAATATAAACATTCTGTATCATTTCAGGCCAAAAGGTTTTATATTTATTTAATAATTTGTAATATTTATATTTTAATTATTTAATTTAAAAAAGAAACAGTCACTCACATTACAATTGTGAATGTGGCACCACGTTCAGAGCCATTGCATACGGTCACCGTGATTTTGCCAAGTAAAATATGATCCTAGATTAACCTTACAGTCCAAAAATATATACTTATCCCAATCTTTACCTTTAAACCTACCCCTAGCCAAAATGTATGCCTAAAATCAGTGGGAAATGATAGCTGATTAACAAGGGTGTAAGGAGCACCTAACCATGATTTTAAGCCTAAAACAGATAATTCCAGAAAAATGATTCCTCAATTCTGATTGGGTGATTGGAATGTTGTTCCAGCATCAACAAGGATGTTGATCCAGGAACATCGTGTACTTGGTGAAATCACGCTCACCCATTAGGTACACTGTAAAAGTGGCCGTGATTTTAATGGTAAAAAACTGTGAAAAAGCTATGGTAAAAACCTGTTTAATGGTAAATTCCTGTTACATTTGCAGGGAAACTATACAATTAATTGAATTTCATTTTAAATTTTGTTTGAATTTTATGTTTTTTCTTTGAAATAACTATGCTTCTTAGTTTTATTTTGTGTCAGTTATGTTTATCAGGTATGTTTATTAGGGTTGTACTGTACAGTTACATGTTACATGTAATGTTGTTAAATTAATATTTATTGCGTGTTTCAGTTTAATAATTCTTACCATGATGGTGTTTAATGCTTGTTTAAATGGCACCTTCTATATGTTACTATTTATAAGCTTCTTATGATGAGCTTTGGTTCAACATAAGACTTGTTCATCACCTTCTGCATTAAGTAGGTATCAGTTTTATTAAAAAAGGTACAAAATAGACATTTTATTATTAGAAATTGCAGTATCTTTCATGGTTTAACTTTTACCTTAAATTTTACAGATTTTTTTCCGGTACGCCGATGACGACCAGGACCAGCCTTAGAACCAGGACAGTGGGTCTGGCTCTCAACCAGGGATCTGCTTCTTCGACCTTCTGCTTCTGCAACCAGCGGGTGAGCTTTTTTTTAGTTCCACCCGGACTGTTTTTACACAAACACACATGCACCCGGAACTTTGATCAGCTTTGGTCATTTCATCCCATCATCACATCATTTCATCACATAGTCGTTTCTATGTAGCAGCTTTAAAGACAGAGGAGGTGATTTTGTTTTTTTCTTCCGTAAACGTGATTGGTGATTTACAGGTGATAGAAAGCCTGTAAGAGACAGTATTGTTTCCAAAACAAAATGTTTAGCCTACTTGCAAAGCGGTGTTCCTGTTGGCCTGGCTATGCTTGTGTAGTTGAGTTAGCAGGTTGGATTATTATTATTATTTTTTTTCTGATTAAATAAATGTCACTGTACACACTCCAAAAAAAGTTTTATTAAGATGATAAAACTGGGAGACTTGTTAATGTCTAAAGCTCTTTTATGTTTGTATTTAAAAGACCTTCTATGTTAGTGTTTTTGTGGGTTAACCATTGTGGTAAAGTTTAGAGCAAGTGCTTAGGCACCTGCTAACATAAATCAAAGTTGTTTTAATAATATTAAAAATAAAAATACTTTGGGCATACCATGGATGTATCAAAACCATCATTATGTTATGCATAGCAAGTTGGCTAAAGCCTAAAGTTAAGTAAATCAAACATATCTTTTTTTTTTTCTTTTCAGTGAAGGATTTCTTCCTATTAATTTATTTTTCAGTTAAAAGTTTTAGTTTGTTTTAGTTAGTTTTAGTAACTGGTTAGGCATTTCTCTTTTTTTTTTTTTTTTAACAAAATGTGTTTACATCATCATTTTGTACAATCATTACAAAATATTTTTATTCATTTTATAGCATATGAATGATTTAACCCTTCTCTGTGGACACACTGTTTTAGATGCAGTAAGAGGACAATAAGACTCATACGTAGATTTGGTATAATAATGACAAAATTTAATTGAAGGTGATAATTGTGTTAAATACTGTACATTCTTTTCATAACAAAATATTTGTATTTTTCAATCTAATAGCAGCTAAAAGGCAAATGTTCACCATATATATACTAATATTGCTAGTAACTGAGAAGTAAACATCTGTTGAGTATTTTAACATATAAATTTTGATTTTTTTAATAAAAACAGAAAAACAAACTGCAGAGGGTCCACCAGACCCACATACACTGGCTGAGTAACAGAAACATTAACATGGGTTAGGATTTATTAGTGGTTTCGACAAGCCACCAAAAGAGGGCGACAAATTAGCAATATAGAGACCCACAGGGAATAGTTTCCATTAAAACCAGTACTGTCCAGTTTCTATTATTTGCTTTATTTGTTTATTTATTTTCCAGCAGGAATCTCAAAAACATTGGTTGTTTGCAAAATCTCTTAAAATAGCTTGTTAAGCACATTTAGCTTAATTTCTGTTAATAACTCAATTAATTAGGCCTTTATTTTCCCACTTTTAATTAAAACCTGCCACCCAATGTCCACTGTTTAGCAGAGCATCACACCGAAAAACCTGGCTGATGGTGGAACATTACCACAACTTGAAAAGTCTTAGCTTACGTTTTCTTTACTCGTTATTTGATCTGCACTGACCTCTGCTGTCAGGAGACTGATAAAACAGCCCTTATAGAAACAAACAGAAATGGCCTTCCTCTGCCACTAGGCTGTGCGATAACCTCAACTTTATGCCCTCAAACTTAATCTCAAGAAAAACAACAAATATGAGAAACCCTTTCAATATAAATGGTCCAAAAAACCTCTGGTTTAGTTCATTCAGATTATTAGTTAGCCTGTACTGAAGTCTGTAGAGATGTATTCAGCACATAGAGGTAGAACTCTGTCCCAGTGCAATAAATTTGTGCAAAAACGTTCACAAATATGCTTGCCACAGTGATCGTATCTCTGCTTTGTTGATGTCAGTGACCCAGGTGCAATTAATAACAGCAAATGAAACCAAAAGACAGACAGACCACTCCTTCACGCACACACACACACACACAGGACAGATCATTTTACACAACATGAGCATGAGCTGTGTTAAAACCTGCTAAATAAGAAGCATTGCACAACATTAACTTATCAGTTAAAGTATTTTCAGAAGGAGACATTTTGTGGTAGAAACAATTATGGGTCACGAATGTTGTTCAACAAGTTTAAAGTAAAAACTTGAAAAGTGACATGCGTATGTGGTGTCCCCATTATTTTGAATGCTTTGTGAATCCCAAAGTGAAGTTTGGCTCCCTTCTTCATATATTTAGTTGTTAATTGCATTTTTAATTATTCATGACTTTTAGATAAAGCACTAGTGGTTTTGTAGTCATTTATAGCTAACCAAAATTCTCTTGCAAATGTCCAGTACTTAGCAAAATCAATATCTGAAGCAATATACAGCATGCCAGAAACCAGGCTTACACTTACACTGCATAAACCAATGAAGCACATGTAATTTGCAGACAGATACATTTTGTTTAATTAGTTTCGCTAATTTCAGTCATGCTGAGAACTCACTTGAAACGTAAAATATTTTTTAAGTGGCAGAAATCTGTGTGAGACGTTCAGTTAATTAGCCGCTCTCAAGAACTAGTACTAGATGATGAAGAATTTAAAGTATGGATCAAGCATAACTGTACACAAGTAAAATAACAGGAAGAATGACACCGGAAGTGTCCCACATTTGAGTTCTCTTAAAGTGGAAAGATCACTATCCCTAGATAGGAAAACGAAAGATAGATATGAAAGGAAAAACAGGAGGGGGAAAAATAAGAGGCTTTCCAACATCTAAACTAAACAAAAGCAGATTTTGAGTGAAGCCACGGAAAATGACTCACCGTGATGCGCTCAAATATAAACGTACATTGAGGCGGTTATGTTTTGACAGTACAGAGGACACAAAACCAACTGAAATCTGACCCAAACAGTGTCTATCATTTATTCCTATGATCACATGATTTTTATACACCAGAATCTTGTGGAAATCATTAAACAAGCCCTTGAACGTGTATAAAGATCCAATAGGCGCACACATTATCTGGGACTTGAATACACAGCTGTAGACACAAGACAAGCAGGACATATACTTTACATATATCTTTACGTTCACATATACAGTAGAAAGAGACACGTTAAAAAGGTTCTAACTTACATTTTTCATAATAATAAAAAAGAAAATCATAAAACAAGTGCTTTGTTTTGTCATAAAAACCACAAAATTCACACAGGATTTTTTTACAACACAAGGCCGTAATGTAAAAA
Organism: Enteromius afrohamiltoni; assembly: GCA_034779775.1. Taxonomy (NCBI): domain Eukaryota; kingdom Metazoa; phylum Chordata; class Actinopteri; order Cypriniformes; family Cyprinidae; genus Enteromius; species Enteromius afrohamiltoni. The sequence goes on from JAUYWG010000048.1 coordinate 5,673,712, forward strand.
TGGCATGTACTATCCATTGCATAAAGATCCCTAATGTATAAAAATTGATTCGCTCGAAACGACGGTCTTAAGATAAGTTAAGATGATGCCATTTAAGTGCATACATTCTATTCTCGTAGAACGTTCATCCTTGATTGCGAGCTACAAAAGTCACTGATTATGGCAGCCAGTGCTCATCCATAAGGTGCTCGGGCGACTAAAGGCAATTAGGCAATGATCCCTCTATATACACATTCACAATGGCTTGCGGGTCACTACGGCAGCTTACGGATATACATCACTGCGCTCAAAAACTCCCTGAATGTTAGCTCACATGTCACTTCCTGTCCGGGAGCACGGGGTCAGCTTCCCGTAGAGTAGTCCATCGCTGTCCTGTGAGCTCGAAGGTCCTTGATGATGATATAGTGTTCTCGACGAGTCCGGCTGGACGTCGCGTGCAGGTTTCATCAGCATGTCTTGACGGAGGATTTGGACACGTCTGAGGTTTTCATGATGACGCTGGCACGTTTTTCGTGGCCCGACAGCTGACTGGAGGCTCCGGGGCTGTGGGAGGATGAGGGCAAAGGGGTGTTTAAGGTCCAGGTCACCCCACCGCTGAAGGGGGCGTGTAAGGGCGAAGGGTCTCGGACAGTGGTTATCTTGAAGTTGGGCTTGTCAGTAGAAATGAAAGAGGACATGCTAGGCAGTGCCATCTTCACCTTCTTCTCTTCATTTCCAAATAGTGCAGCCTGAATACGCTGCGGGGTGAAACAAAACGTGATTAGGACTCCTATATAATTACCCCATCATAACATTTAAAAGGCATCTATGTTTTCTACATTTATAGTGTGAAAACTGTCAAATGAATTAGCACAATTAAAATCTAAATGATTTTCTAAAATAATAGCATCTAAAATAAAGCTTTTTGTTTACATAATATACATATGTGTACTGTTTTTATTTATTATGCATATACACATATACACACAGTATATATTTAGAAAATATCTACATGCATATACATCGGTTGATATATTGATAAATATATTTAATATATAAACAAAACATTTTGATTAAATAAATGCATACATGAATGTGTGTGTGTGTATAATGTATATATGCAAACAAAAACTTTTATTTTGGATACAATAGTTAGACCACACTATCTTATAATAAGCATAACATAATAATCTATAATAATAATAATAACACAGACACACACATATATATTAAATTTAATTAATTTTGTTCATTTTTTTTCTTATTTAATTTCTCTTTTATATATAATAATCAAATGTTTTTATTTGTTTACTTTGATGTATTATATTTCAACTCTTTTTTGTTCATTTTAAACTAGTTGAAATCTATTTCATTAACATGTTTTATTTACTTACATATTTATTTACTTTAATATTTGTTTACTATTAACTAATTTATGATAATTACATGTTTTTATTCAGTTTAATGTATTATATTTTACCAAAATATATTTACTTTCATCACTTTTTTTATTTTTATCATTTTTAAAAGGATTTTCTCTAAACTCTCTTCCAGACCCTCTCAGTCTAGGTGAATTCCCTCTCAGTCATTATTTAAATAATAAAAAAAAATATAATAAAATTCACAACTTTCTACTTAAAAGCAAACAAAAATAAAACACTTAAACAAAATGCACCTGCATGTCTGAAAGTGATAGTTTGTCATCGGTTTGCAATCTGTCATATTCTACCCAGGAACTAACAGTACATTTTCATGAATTACAACCTGAAGCCATGTCATAAAACACACACACACACACACACACACTTCCTTGTGTTTAAATTATGATAATCCTGAATTGCATGAGAGCGTTATCGGCCACATCTCCAGGGGCCCCACCACACACAGTACAGAGCTCACCACCATCAGTTGCATTTCCTCTCTGACACTCAACTTTATGCCTTTGATTGTTCTGTCTAGAAACTGTAAGACGTTTGCTTCATACATCTCAACTGTGTTTAGATTGATAACTGGCACATAAAACAGTCTGTCTAACAGCACTTCAAATGAATGATTATTTATAGCTTCTATTGTTTTTACTGACAGAATTATGGCGACAGAGTGGCTATCATCGGACTACAGGATCTGCTGGCTTCCTGGCACCATGTGAGGGCAAATTTGAGACAAAAAGTGAGGTGTCTTCTGAGGCAAGATCTTAAAGTAGAGCTTTAGATAGTGCTTTAGTTTAGTTCTTAGATATGAAGTAAGTACTGACAAAAATGAGAAAATATTACTCATGTCCCAAGAAAAAATCTGCCCTCTCTCTTTATATATATATATAAAATTAAATGAGTGCTGTCAAATGATTATTCATAATTGATCACATCCAAAATAAAAGTTTTTTGTTAACATAATCTAAGTGTATGTGCTGTGTCTATTTATTATGTATATATATAGAATCATATAATTTATATTACTTACAGATATTTTTAATTTATAAACACATTTTTCTAAAATGTATACACGTGTGTGTATTTATATATGCACAGTACACACATATTACATAAACGAAAACTTCTATTTTGGATGCCATTAATCACGACTAATCATTTGACAGCACTAGAATACACATAACAATAATATAACATAAAATGTGAAATGAAAAGTCATTTAAAATAAAATAAGCAGTCATTTTGAGATTAAAATGTAACTAAAAACAATATTTAAAAAGTGCAATATATATTTACAATATGACAATATATTGTAAATAATAAAGATTTTATTTCTCTTTTATTATTTTTATTATCATAATTTATTTATTTAATATATTATTTGATGGTATGGTAACATACCTAATAAACTATCTGGAAAAGGTATGTCTAAAATGATAAGAGAATATGATTTTAAAACTTTTCAGCTTGGTAATATCCTGCCATTTTTTTTTTGTTTTATTTTATTTTTTTTCGCAGGTGAAGCAAAATTCCCCTCCTTCAAAACCTAAATGACATTTCAGTCCACCGTCAAACCTGTCAGCGGTCTTCTGGGCTACAGTAACTCTATGGGTGAATCAGAGATTTGGTTTTTCTATTTCAATAGTTTTCTAACAAGCCGCAGCACATTTGCCGGAATCAGTGAGACATGTCACGTCACTGCTTGCTCTTTCTCTTTTTTTTCCCCTGTCTTGTTTTGCATCAGAGTTCCGAGGTACAGGAACCGAAAACAGGGGGTTGAGAGTGTCTACCATGTAAGATTTACCCAGATGCATGCTGGAACTTACATGTGTGGATAGCTACTGCGCGCTAGTAAACGGGAACTAGGAAAAGCCACAATCTCTCAGGCATGAAACAATAAATCACAAGACATGGCATTTTAAAATAAAACTGCTTTTAGTCCATGTCCGTATTTTAAAACTCATCTTTTAGGAGATTTAAAATGTAGGCTAGTCTTCCTTTTCCATCAAAAACAAAAAAGTGGCCTTAACTACTATGTAAATTAGTTATTTGGTACTGTGCATTTATTATATACATACAGTATGTGTTTTAACATTGTACTTATCATTTTAAAAATACCTGCAAATACATCTGTAATTAATTATTGTAATTACATTTATAAAAAATTACACCGCTGACCCATCCTTCACACATGAACCCACTTTAACCCACTCTTAAACCTGTCCCTAACCTTACCCATATCCTACCGCGTTAGCAGCAAGTGTTTTGCAATACAATATGACCACAACAAGTACATCATACTTAATCTTGCTCAATTTTTCAAAACTGAGATCTGTACATCATCTGAAAACTAAAATAATTTCTCCATCGATTTATAGCTTGTTAGGATATGACAATATTCAAAAATCCAAATACTGAGAAAAGTCACCTTTAAAGTTGTCCAAAAGACTGGTTTTGTGGTCCAGGGTCACATATAAAGTGGGACCAAAAAATAAATAAAATGAACCAAATTATTACGACTCATCATGCATACACAAACGTTTATCTAATTAAATGTGCACTAGTATAATCATTACGTCATTGTTTGAATCAATTTTTTGCTAAGTTGCCAAAATCGACTGCGTCTTTTTAACTAGTCCTTTGCCTAAAAAAATGCATTTCCTAATTAAAGTCAAGTAAATATTCTGTTTCTATCAGTTTGTATAATATGCTACAGTTGATTTATACAATCTGGCATGTTTGTTCAAGACTAAATGCAAAACTCTCAGCCTCTGTGACACCCACAGGCTGGACTAGTGCAAAAAGCCAAAGTGAGCGAGTACTTAAACCTGTTAGACTATCAAAGAAATTTGAGTCTATAATCATACTGCTTAATGGGGTGTGAAAACATTTGCACAAGCACTAAGATCGTTTGATATATTTGGCCCTCAGAGAGGCAGAGAGAGACAGCAGCCTGTAAAAACTTGCTCTGCAAAATTCGACAGCACAGAAAAACACAGGCTCTGGATCTTTTAAAAAAAGTACTCTATGTATGCATGCAAAAGCACATTTTTGGCATGTTAACCTGCATATTTGTGTCATAATGAAGCTCTGTACAATAACAGTTTCCCTTAAATGTCTCGGCCACTAAACTGTATGTTACTATTCAGCCAGCTGAATAAATGTATTCATTATATATACATATCGTCCAGCAAGATTCTCCTCAAACTGTTGCATTTGCTGTAGCTGATCTGAAAGTCAGCACAGGTGGAAGCAGTTTATATGATAGTGCCTCTTGTGGCCGAGAGTGCAACACACTACTTTTAAAGAACAGTTTACCCAAAAATGAAAAAAAAAAAACTGCTTCAAATTTACTCTCCCTCAGCCCATTGAAGATGCAGATGAGTTTGTTTGATTTGGAGAAAAGTAGCGTTATATCACTCGTCAACAGATGCAGATGCTCTGCAGTGAATGGGTGCCGTCAGAATGCGAGTTCAAACAGCTGATAAAAACATTTCAATAATAAAAGTGAAAAGCTGCTTGTAAGACATAAATCCATTAATAAGGCATTTAACTTTATTTAATTTTAAGGTGCTTGATCCGTGCATATTTCGGTCCTGGTTCAGAGGTGACAGCTTTTTCACTTGAGAAAGCAATGTTATAAATAGAGGACACACTACTTTTAACTGATAGAGAGGAGTTGTGTGGGTTACTGTGATGTTTTTAACAGCTGTTTGGACTCTTTTTCTGACGGCACCCATTGACCGCAGGCGAGCAAATAATGCAACCAATCTATTCTGATCAAGAAAAAGGGTCATTACCCTTGACTGATTGTTTTAATTTCCAAGTGAACTGTTCTAACACTGTAAAATCAGACAAAAAAATAGGCTTTGAATAATGTAATACAGCATGTTCTGGCCTTTAGCATCAGTAGGAGATGAACAATTCAGTTTCTCACACCCCTAAAGCCGTTGCAATAAACAAGACGCACACAAAAGGATTCTGGGTATTGCTTGGACACACCCATTGCTCTTCCTGGGCATTTCTTTCGGCCACTGTCACTCAGCAACTACAGTATGCAATTATTTCACATCTGAGCACAATAACAATCTATTCTGTGTTTAAACCTGTCCCGTTTCGCAAGGGGAAATAGTTTGGATGGATTTTGCACTTACCTCTTTGGAGTCTTCCTCGCTGGCGCTGTCTGTATCGCTCTCTGCTGGAAGATAAAGAAAGTGGTCAGACTGATTCATCAGGGATTTCCTGACAGACAGGTTACCGCGCATGGGTGGATTAAACAACGCAAAAGGATCATCAGATTAGAAAACAAAGAAAAAAGTTCAACTGACAGCCTGCGTGAATGCACATCATGTATATTTAACCCTTACAGGTTTAGAAGTTTTAACTAATTACGCTCATTAATGACCGAAAGATATCCTCAGGGCCAGTCATTTCTAATGTTTTAAATACAGTTTAAATTGCATTGCTTGGATAAGGTGATATAAATATCAGGAGAAACGAGATAGTTTGCTTTGGTAGTGTGCCATTCAGTTTGTGTTTACTATAAAAAGCAAAACAAAACTTGAGCAAGACATTTCATGCTGTAAACCACGCTTTCAGCCAGAGGGCCTTCTGAGAAAAAAAGGATTGTTGATTGGAAAACACAGAACGACAGGACATGAGTCAACATTCCCGTCCGTGCACAAACGCACTGACAAGTGGTGGCGTACGGTAAATTTCACGCCACAGAAAACAAGTTTTCATAAGTCAAGCCCCACAATTTCAACAGTGCCAAGAGTTCATATCAGCACTACACACGCAGTCTATGAGCAGACAGAAGAGTAGCTCCTTTAAAAGCAGATGAAGTGTGTATTTGTGGTCTACTGTAGGAAGTCAGTTGCATTCCTCAGTCGTAACTAGCTCCCAGAGGGAACTCAATTAAATGGCAAAACGTATAGACGAAAAACGCTGAAACGTGGATCTGGTAGCTTTCTGGATGACGGTGTTTTAGAGCAGGCCATAGTCAGCAACAATTAATTAGTGGTGTTTGCTAAGATAAGAATTATAACTGGGAATTCACGTAAACTGGGACACTAATAATTTACTCTGTTGCTTGTTTTAACAGTTTGCGCTTCAGCATGCAACTTGGTACCAAGCACCAATGAATGATTTATGCAATTCGACTTTGCTTAGAAGCCAATAAAATGTACAAAAGGTCATAGACGTACAATAAAAATGACATTTCAGAATCCTGCTATAAAATAGCGAGCAACTGCATAGCAATTAGTTTAAAAAACAACATTACAACAAATTTATTTAGGCTTGCTTAACCCAGATTCCACTCTAAGACAGTTTTAGAACAAGCTCATTCTCTCAAATGGATTAATTATTATGGAGGAAAGCAGTTATGTAGTTTCCGCACCACTTAGTGACAAAGGGCTATGAATTACAATGGGGTGTAGGACCAACTCTGACAATGAGCTGTTTGAACATACAAACCATAACAGAAGCAACTTCATTGTCATCTGTAATAGGATAAAAGTTCTCTGAATCCTTTGAATCAAGATATGTCTATACCTGCTAGATCTTTAACACAATTGGCATTTTATCTTATAAGCCACATTCTGGGCAGTGTCTAACTAAAACTAAAACTGTGAAAAATTGCTTTTGGTAATTGAAATAAAGCTGAAATCAAATCAAATCAAATGCAAAGATTTAAAACTAGGGGAAAAATGGAATATATAAATTAGTGCTGTCAAATGATTAATCGCGATTAATCGCATCCAAAATAAAAGTTTTACTTTACATAGTATATGTGTTGATGCTGTGTTTATTTATTATGTTTATTTTAACACACACACATACAGTATATATTTTGAAAGTATTTACATGTAAATGCAATTATATATTTATTTTCTTATATTTGA
>JAUYWG010000048.1:5681126-5693456 GCA_034779775.1 Enteromius afrohamiltoni
ACAAATATACTATGTAAAGAAAAACTTTTATTTTGGATGCGATTAATCGCGATTAATCATTTGACAGCACTAATATAATGTTGTCTTGGGGAATAACTTAAAATAAGTTGAAGTAATAAAATGTCTAAGACTAAAACTGAAATGAAAATGTATTAAAATTATATCGCAACCATTTAGAAATTTACATAACTACATGGAAAAATATGATACATCAATTCTGTGGATATTAGTCAATAATGGCCAGGCGCCCTAATTCATTACTTATTTTTAGTAACATGTGGACACTTACTAATTCACTACCAATTCGTTTTAATAAATTTTGATCACTAATGTGTTTCCTGGTTTTACTAAATCATGGTCTATTGTACTCATTTGTTGCCTTGTTTTATTAAATTATGAATGCATTGTAATAATTTACTCTCTAGTTTTGACTCAAGGGAACTCATTTGGTCACACTTTATATTAACAAACCATTAACTTTTGCCTTAAGCTCCTAATTTCCTGCTTATTAATATTTATTACGGTAGTTGGTACATTTAGGTTTTGGTTAAGATTAGGGATATAGAATATATGGCTGTGCAGAATCTGTGCTTTGCATTTACTAATAAACAGCCAATATGTTAGGCATGCTAATAAGCAACTGGTTAATAATGAGAAATGGTCCCTGTTACTAAAGTGTTACCCTAATTTGAAATCATGGACACGATTTGCCACAATTTTGGAAACATGCTCTTAATCGGTCAAGATAGGCCTATTATTTCTGCAGAAATTACATACAAAACAAACAAACAGAAAAAAACGAATAAAAAAATGACTAAAACTAAAATTAAACAGTACTTAAGCCATAATATAAAATAATGCAAATATACAATAAAAAACACAGGTCCTGCCAACAACCAAGAACACACTAACAAAGTAGTGAGAGTAGTATTGGCAACACAATTTGATGTGATATTTGTAGACCGATATGTAACTACCTAGCAACCAATTAGAACACGCTAGCAACATGTTAACAACTCACTTTAGAAGCCACACTGCAGTATTACAATAAACACCTTGGCAACTCCATAGCAACACCTTAGCATTGCAGCTGTAGGCAAATATCACTCACAAAATCTCAAATCTTACTAACAAGCAACTGCTTTAATGTCCTTAACAGCAATATAAGCGGATAACTGTGTGACATATTGAAGACACACTTTAACTTTATGAAGACTAGCACATGCAGGTGAAAGAGTGAACTGTGTTCGCACCTCACTGTTATATATTAACTCCATCTGGCCGCAGCCGATTACTGTACAGAGGTACAACCTACGTGACACAGTCTGTCCTTGAGCCTCAACTCATTATGGACATTGTACAACACACGCAGCACACACAGCCTAAACAGATCGCAAAGCTGCAAAGCATGTTTTTAGGATTGATATTTACAATCTGATTTAAATGATTTAGATCAGATTTGTCGTTTTTCAGCACAAACATCTAACATTCTTAAATCATGGCACTTTGTGAAACAAAATCACTGAGGTTATTAAGTCTTGTTTAAAAAAAAAAAAACATTAAAGATGTGCGTTAAGAAAAATTTAATTATTTCAAGGGACAAGATTATTTTTCTATGGAAGCCCATTTCTGCCACTGAATTAAAAAACAAAAAAAAGCTAATTGTGACTTTTTATCTGACCTTTTCCTCAGAATTGTGAGATATAATCTTGCAGTTATGAGTAATAAAGTGAAAATTGCAAGATACAACCTTTTTTTCTCAGACTTATGCGATATTAAATCACAATTGTGAGTTATAGGGGCAGTATCCCGAACAGGGTTTAACTAGTCCTAGATTAAAATAAATGTTAAGAGCTGTCTAAACTGGAAAAAGCTTGCACTGAGATATCTTAAAATACATTATTGCCATTGTTTGGTCTTAATATGCTCAAAGATAAAGCATTTTTGTAAGACATGTTCCTAAAAATTCCAAATTTAGCAAAGGTCTAGTCCTGACTTAATCTAATCCCTATCCGGGAAACCCACCCATAAGGTCAGAATTGCAGAGATTAAATTCACAATTGCTAGAAATAACATCATAATAGTGAGATACAAATAAAATTCCATTTTTTCATTCGGTGCCAGAAAAAGGGCTTCTATATTTTAAGACCTATTTTCCCAAAATAAAAAAATCATTCAAATTAAGTGAATTAATGCATGAAAAAAAACGAAAAACTTCACTAAAAATAAAACAACATTATTTTTCCTGTTGACAAAAAATACATTTTAAGCCTAAATAAATTTGATCCATTTAGATACAATAGATAGATAGATACAATAATAATTTTGATTCAATAGAAAATGAGACTTAACATCTTAAGACATGCTGCTTTTCAAATTAAATACATCTAGATGTGATTTTAAAATATATTTGTACTGGAAAACAAGACAAAAATACAGCTATTAAGAAACCCTGTGTGGTTTCAGTGGTCCCTGTGTTTGCACACAAAATCAAATCTACCGCCGCTGAGAAGCTAATAACACGGTGGTTTGGAAGACTGGATATTTATATTCAGCAAAAAGTCACAATGCTTTAGCAAATGGAGCCGAGCTGGGGCAATTTTGTAACAGGATGAAGGATCAGTATTGTAAATACAGTCATGGCTAAAGGATGGAGAATATGTTTGTCAAGCCAACCTCCGTACGAGGAGACGGGGGAGATCTGTAAGGGGTACAGTTCGCTGGAGGTCACGGCCTGTTCCTCGTTTTCTGTCACCACCTCGATGGTCTGACACACGTCTGGCAGATCGTTGATGATCAGGTGGTCATCTGCAGGGCTCCTCCCACCAGCGTCTGAGGAAGGAGAACAGGGAAGAGAGAGTGAATATGGAGAACAGTGAAGTGGGAAGTGAACGTGTTTCTTAAGGGGGAGTGAGCCAGATCTGTGACATTTTTCACTCTGGACGCAATCCCTCCGGTCCACGTAGCTGAACTCAATTTCCCGTGACGCCGTAATGAAATGATGCAGTGGAAACGAGGTTAAAAACAAATTAACCAGCTGTAAGGCTTTTTGTAAATCAATTACGTTGCAGTTGATTTTGTTTTTCCAATTCCATGTGTATCACAAACCCCACATGACTAACAAAACAAACACACGCCAAGCTCACCTTTTACCCCGAGCGAGTGCGCAAGTGAGACTGAAGAGGGAAATGGACATGAATAAACAGTAACAAGGAGATCTGGATAAACAGGTCCACAGAATAAGTGTAGTGTGATCATATCCCATCCCAACTGTAAAAGTCTGTCAAGATCATGCCCCAACAAAAAAATCTAAATAAATCAGTGTGTGTATATTAATACACTACCAGTCTAATGATGCTTCTTATGTTCATCAGCGCTGCATTTATTAAAATAAAATTAGAGGAAAAAAATGATAATGTGAAATATATGTACCATTTAAAAAAAAAACAAATTTCCCGTCAGCCATTACTCCAGTCTTCAGTGTCACATGATCCTTCAGAAATCATAATATGCTGATTTATTATTAGAATTAGTAATGTTGGCAAAGTTGTGATGGCAAACATTTTTTTGGAAACTGCAATAATTTTTTTCATGATTCTTCAATGAATAAAAAGTTATAAAAACAGCATTTATTAAAAACATGAATCGTTTTTAATAGTATAAATATTTGCCGTCACTTCTTATCAATTTAACACATCCTAGCTGAAAAAAGGTTTTAATTTCTTTTAAATAAAAAAAGAATAAAAATTGTCTGACCCCAAACCTTGTTAGGAAGGATTTCTGTTTAAAATAAAGGCTCTTCTTTTTAACGTTTTATTCACTCAAGAATTCAGCTTTGCATCACAGGAATAAATTCTCAATAATACTTAACAATATAACATTTTTTCCTGTATTTTTGACCAAATACATGCAGCCTTGATGAACATAAGAAACATCAATTATAAATATTAAAAATCTTGTTTGTTTTGTAGTGTATACAGTGTGTGTGTCCTTTTCATTTGTAGGTTGCAGTACCACTTTTACTTAATTAAATTGATGATTAAATGTTTTTTTTTTTTAAATGTGTTTGGATAGGACAACTTTCATTAATAGAAATAAAATTTTATTATTACAGTATAGGAATAGCCATAATATATATATATATATATATATATATATATGTATATATATATATGTGTGTGTGTGTGTGTGACCTTGGACCACAAAACCAAGTCGCTGGGGTTTATTTTTAATACATTGCATTGGTCAAAATTATAGATGTTTTACGCCAAAAATCATTAGGAAATTAATTAAAGATCATGTTCCATGAAACATATCAAAATGTCATTTTTGATTAGTAAAATGCATTGATAAGATATTTATTTGGACAACTTTAAAAAGTGATTTGCTCAGTATTTAGATTTTTTTGTCACCCTCCGATTCCAGATTTTCAAATAGATGTATATCGGCCAAATATTGTCCTATCAAACAAACCATGTATCAATAGAAAGCTTATTTGTTGAGCTTTCATATGATGTATACATCTCAGTTTTGTAAAATTTTTTAAACAAATATAAATTTTCTTTTTCTTTTTCTTTATTCATTTTATTATGCGGTGAAATATGACCTTCACAATTTCCAATGACATAATCTTTTACAAAATCTTTTCTTCATTAACTGTCCGTTAAACGTCAGCCATTCACACATTTCAATACTGGCTCTTAACTAACCTATTGTGACTCGCTGGGTTTACATGTGAACACTTCTGCTGGCATGATGAATACTCCATAGGTCAAATTCATAGTCATAATAGAGAACATCTACAAAGATTTTGATTTTGGAGATTTGGTAAGTGGTAAGAGAAATGACAGAAAAAAAACAAACAGCTTGTGAGGCGATGCATGTGTTAAACAAGGATAGGAGAGTCACAGCAAAATAAATTCAGTCTTTTGTGAGAGAAGCCTGAAGCATTCTGGGTTTTTGCAAAAAGTGGCAGAGAAATACAGAACGACATGCTGCTGTGTTTCAAAGACCCTTTGATAATCTCTGAAACCGCAAGTCATGCTTTTTTGAAGAGAATCCTAAAATAAACTTGAGAGATAATATCTTTTAACAGCTTAATGTGTAATAATAATACAATTGGGGGAAAAAAATTATATTTGATTTGTTCAAAAGAATTGTCATGGTTTTTGTCAAACCACTGGCATGGTTTTAAACAGGTAAAATATTTATAACAAATATTTAAAATAATAATAACAATTATAAAATACATATTTAAAAAAATATACATTGATTTTATTTCCAACACAATAATAATAATATTTTTATTAAATTATGATTTGTGCTCTAGTTAAACAGAATTTAAAAGTGTAATATGTTTAGAACATATTACACAAAAAAAATAAACCCAACACTTACAATTCCCAGCATAACAATCTTATATTATTATTTATTTTCATCTATTAAAATTATTCAAATAATAATATTATTATTACTATTATTATTATTATCATTTGTATTTGCATTTTTATGTCAAATATTTTCTTTTTAAATACTAAAAATAATAATTCAAAAGTGTTAAGTTTAGGGTTAAAAAGGCTCACATGTCAATACTCCCACAGTTGTGTAAAAAGTAGCACAAACAGATTATGTTTAGTCTGACTATTTAGCTAAATTACACCTGGAATGTGTTGCTAATAGATGACTCACAATTATCTGTTTTTGTTAGCAGAGAAACAAAATGTGCCACAAAAAGAAAGTGTACAGACAAAAACTAATCCATAGAGCAGATAGCAGTTCAGATCAAAACTCCTTTCTTGCTAGATTGTAAAGAACAGGTTCCACCTGAATATACTCATGTGACCTGAGCACAGGTGTGCAGGGCGGAGCAGGAAGTTCACCACCTACCTGTCCCGGAGTAATCTGCCTCCTGCTTGATTGTGATTGGGGTTTTACACGAAGAAGAGCCATTACTGTTTTCCCAACTCGAAGGCACAGGGCACGGTCGTGCTCCCTGCAGTTAACACACATGCATTATTACACATTAAACATTAGAGCATTTCTGACTGCTACAAAATATACACAAGAGTAAAAGTCCATACTTTTATCTTTTCTTCTTTTTCAAGTCCTCTCTTTTTTCCTTTGAGAAACACAAACCCACAAATCTAGATCAGTGCATGCAAATAAGTAACCTTTTAGAAAGTATTAAACCAGCAGATGTCACGAAACCTATGTCAAGAGGTTCTATTTGACCCCAAAATCAGGCTGAAATTTTATCTTAGAACAAAGAATTTTATCACTAACACTAGCAATACATAATGGTATACTGTATTGTAAACATCTTATTGATTATGAATGGTTTACACATACATTTTTTTATGTATTATTATTCATTGAAAGAAATTGTTTTATAAGGACATACACACACTAGATGAGGCTGCTTACTCCAAATTGTCAAATAGACGTTATCTTTTTTTAACAAACTGCATATTTAAATTCTAAACGAATACAGTCTCACCAGTCTGTGTGAATAAATGCACTTAATTTTCATATAAAAAAAATAATAAAAAATTCTGATTTTCTTAATTAATTTCATTCATTATTCATGCAGAAATATTTATTATTGCTTTATAACATTTTAAGAAAATAGACTGACCCAAAAACATAACAGGCAGACTAAGTGGGATCATACCATTCTTAGGTGTGATTAAACAAACAAGAAAGAAATGTCTTTAACTGCACAGCATTAGGAATGAAGTGAAGCAGTCAGTGTCAGTGATGATGTAAGAGTAACCTACCCCTCTTTGAATGCCTTTCAGACGCTGACAGCATCTTGTACACCCTGAAGGCATTTGTTCCCTTTTTGATGCTTTTGTCTTTCACCTCCTCTATGTCAGGCAGGGAGTTCATCGCACAGCGGAAGTTTGCCTTCCATGTTTTGGGGTCCGGTTTGTCCCCTGGTTGATATTTCCCTAAAACAAATGGCAATTGAAAACCAGATGCATTTATAAAAACAGAATGGCAGTTGACTTGCACTTCAGCTCTTTATAATTGTATTGAAATTATTAGTTGAAACTTTTGATGGAACTATAAAAACCATAGGAATAACATGGACACACTGCGCTGGACTCTTTTGATGCATAAAAGAAACAACCGCTCAAAACACCCAAAGCAACCAACTGGCAAAATCCTAGCAACCACCTGAAACGCAACAGCACCCAAACACCATCAAGACCCTGGGAACCAACCGGCAAAGCCATAAGAAACACAAAGGACACCAAACAACATGTAACAGCCCTAGCAACCACTCAACCCAGAATACCCAAGAATCCAACAAGCAAAACCCTAGTGATCACCCAGCACACCCTTGCAACCAACAAGTAGCCAAGTAGCCCAAAACAAATACTGAATCAACCAACGAGCAAACCTCTAGCACATCCTAGCAACCACCCAACCCAGAGTGCTCTAGAAACCAACAAGCAAAACCCTAGTGACATCCTAGAACACCCTAGCAACCAACAAGTAGCCCAACTAGAATACTGATGCAACCAACAAGCAAAACCCTAGCAACTACACACGACAAAAAGTAACCACCATAGCAAGCAACGAGCAAACCATAGCGACCACCCAGGAGACCCTAGCAACCAAAAAGTAACTACCTTAGCAACCACCCAACCCAGAGTACTCTATAAACCAACAAGTAAAACCCTAGCAACAACACAAGACACCTTAGCATCCAAAAAGTAACCACCCTAGCAACAACCCAAACCAGAATACCCAAGCAGCCAATGAGCAAAACCCTAGTGACCACCCAGGACACCTTAGCAACCAACATGTAACCACCCAAGCAACCACCCAACAAGCAAAACCCTAGAGACCATCCAGGAAACCCTAGTAACCAAAAAGTAACCACCCTAGCAACTACCCAACAAGCAAATCCCTAGTGAGTTCCCTGGACACCCGACCCAGAACGTCCAAGTAACCCCTAGCGACTACCAAGAACACCCTAAAATCCAACTAGAACCCTCAGCAACCATAATGCAGCACTCCAGATCATCCTTACATTGCAGCAGTGGATCCTGCACATAACATTGTGTTCTAAAAATAAGACCTACTTTGGATCTAGTCTGATCTCGATCTAACTGGAATATTCACTATGGCATCTCAACATTTCAAGAACGTTCTGTTTGTACAGCATTTAGTGTATGTGCATTTAAGTGCACATGTGACAGTTTGCATGCTGACTGCACCTGTATGAATAGCCCAGTTTCGGAAGAGCGGAGCATCTTTCTCCACGTCCCAGCCGTGTCGCGCAGCATGCATCCATGGAATCTGGAATATTCTCTTCTCCTGCAGGCAAAGAACATGCAAAACTTGTCACAAGCCAAGACACACCCCAAATGCACTGCGTTTGTGCACGCAGTCACATTTAAATGGTAAAATACTTCACAAACAATTGCTCACGGCGTGTGTAGTTTCAACAAAACAATGCTGCAAACAGACAAGCTTAAACAGTCACAGTACCTTGTTGACCCATTTGAGCCCCGGTATTTTACAAGAGTTTATCTGCTCTTCCAACCATGGTCTCATACGCATTCTCTCCACCGGCATGCTGGCCTAGAGAAAGAGAGAGAGAAAGAGATTTTTGACAGTGACTCCTTCAACAGGTTGTAAATTCCTCTATGACTCTCCAGGAAGCACGGTGACAAACGTTAACCTTATTTCTAAAAGCAAACCTCAAGCACAGACCATCTGAATCACGATTTACTGAAAGTTACTGCAAACAAAATGATTGTGAGATATGATTTGTATTTGGGCTTTCGTGAAAGCAAGAGTCAGGACCATGAGTCAGGATGTGAATGACAACACAAATAGAGGATGTTGGAGTGTTTGTGCGCGCGCGCGCGCGCGTGTGTGTGTGTGTGAGAAAGAGAGAGAGAGAGTTTATCTAAGAAAGATTGTATGTGGTCAGACCTGTAATATCAATCATGCAAGGTGATGTTTCTTAATCCATTTTCATTTCACAAAGCTCAAATCACAAGTTACCGATTAACCAATTCAAGCTCATAAATGGTTTATAGTTAGTCACAATGAAAACTCACGCTTTAAAACCATCGCTCAGACCTTTGAGCGAACTGAGGCAATCAAAACACAGAACAACAACATACAAGCAGACCTCCAAAAAAGTTACAGTATGAAATACAGGCATAAAACCCACACAAAACCATAACCCAATATGTAGGAATGCATGTTGTATTGGTCTCGTACAGCTGATGTTAGCTTTAGATGTTTAGTTTTAATCTCACACACACACAAACACACATATATATATATATATATATATATATATCTATGTGTGTGTGTATATATATATATATATATATATATAAGATATGAAATATTATTTAAGTGTGGACATTTGTTTGTTATCATCTTGTGCCAGCATAAACAAATAGCATTAGATTATAGCAAAGAATCAGCGCTGTTTCTTGAGGACATTTCTCAACTATTTAACTTTCTCAAGTCCTCTGTAAGTTAATATGTCATATACTGTACATTATAACACTTTAAAGCCTAAATTTAATCAAACATCATGATTTGAATTTGACCAATAATACTACTAATACTACTAAATAACATCAAAATTATTAACTTTAGCTGCTGGTGCGTACTCACAATCATGTATAAGGTGTAAGGATATGAAGATATATGTGCTTATCAAGCATAATGGATTCAGACACTGGTGCACGAGTTTATGACAGACACTTTCCATTACAGTTACACCCAACACATGTCCATGTAAGTCAAAAATAGCAATAATAATGTTCAGACGTCTGTGCAAACGTCTAAATAACATAATCTGATATTAAAAACACGTTATTCATTAGTTCTACTCCGTACTTACGGTGGAGTTACATTGCGGTGTCCCAATCATTCTTACAGCACACTGGATCAGTTGACTTAAACCTCCCCAAATAAGTATGATAGTGTTGTCAAGTCAACTCAAAAGTGAAAATAAACATTCCTGGATTCCAATTGGATCCAAACACCCCATGACTTTCGATTTAACACTCACCCCAGCAACTCTACGTGGCCTACAGCATAAACATCCACTTATATACATATGAGCCCCATAAATACATGCGGAAATGCAATTTATTACCTGCGACGCGTGGAAAACACTCCGGGGATATGAGAAAAGAGTGCGTTGAGGGTCTTGATAATTTGTAGTTCTCGATAACAAAACGAAAAGTCAAATGGGTTTGATTTCGCTCTTCAGATCGAAAGCAAAACAAGTGAAGGAAACAAGCGCTTGGGTGGAAATCCCCAGTGTGTGCGTGTGTGAGTGTGCGCTGTGCGCTAACTTCGTGTTTACAAATCCTACTACGGCTAGGGATTGGCTCATTAATATTAACGACGCGCAGAGACGTTCGCAAGCTGATTGGCTGGTAGCTTCGTAGGTGGGCGTGTGCGTGTGTTAGTAAAAGTAGAAGGCACGCCGCTTGGCTAATGAATATTAACCACGCAGCGAGACGCTCGCGCACTGATTGGCTGACAAGCAAGAAGTATGAGTGGCTGTCAACGAATTTTATTTTTGAGCAGTGTTAAATATTCGTTTTCTTTTACAAATGACAGTTTAATACATATAGCATAAATCATTTTGCGTTGTATAACACATATCGCTCTTGAATCAGTACAATACAATGCTGTTATTTTATTGTATGTTATAATTAATTTGAATTAACATTACTTCTAACTTATTTTTTTATTCTTCATTCTGTCAGATTTGATTATGCGTATAGTTTATTTCGCAGTGCTACATGTAAAGCAATAAAATACCTTGAAATCCACATTTGCAGAACGCTTCAGAGACTTTAACCCTAGTACGTCTCTGAAGCTACTACATATGCATTAGCTAAGCCCTTGCCATAGTAGTTTCTTGCGCTGGTTTGCTCATTGGCTGCAGGCTGAAATGCGAAAGTCGATTTCATTTTCACTTCCTCGTTGTTTCGTTATTGCTTCTTAAAGGCGAAGCGGGCAGAAAAGAAACTTAAGCTGCAACATGCAAATATGGTCTTGCGCTTTACTGCTGATCGTGTGTGATTGGAAAGGGCTTCATTTCTGAAACTTAATTACTATATCACATATATTTATATGCAGATGTTGGCTTTCGCTGTATGCATTTGCCCTGAAATTGCATTCATATTTTGTATGTTTTTATGAAGTTGCACTATTGATGTTGAACACAAGAGTTTTGTCTATGGCTGCAGCTGGAATGACATTTCCAGAGTTGAGCTGTAGAGATGAGAGAAGCACTGCAAGTTGTTAAAAGCATTATAGCTGTGCAATCCTATCCTCAGTGTCTTTCCATACACACACACACACACACAGAGAGAGAGAGAGAGTCTCATATCTTATCTTTACTGCCAAGCCTGCAACTCCAAGCGTATGATGCAACACACCGACACTAAACAACACAGACACCTTTTCAATAATACATTGGACTCAGATATTCTTTTTCTAGATTACTTACTATAATCGCAAAATAACCCTAAAGTCTTCTTTTTCTTAAATCATCCATGTTTCCCCCCTGCATAGGGGGAATTAAACAAACACGAAAAGGAAACAGCTTGACGGATGGTTGAGAAACAAGACTGAAACAGAAACAAGGTAAAGTTTCAGGGAGTTGTTCTGCTTTCTGTCGCATTTCTCAGGAACACACCTTGTTTTTCAGCACTTGGCTGGGACCTAAGAATAGGGCACCTCCTAGCGGATAAAACTGGTGTGATCTCGTAATGCAAAGTCCCTCAAACAGGTTTATTATAGTCAACTAAAACTAAAAATTAATTCCTTAAAAAGTAAATAATTAAACTTTAACTGAAATAACATATAGTAAAATAAACATATATATATGCCGAAGCAGAATTTTTTAGCAGCATAATTTATTTCAAATTATTTAAACAATGTAATAAAATAAATACATCTAAAATGAAATAAGGAATAATTAAAACTACATAGACATATTAAAAAAGAAAAAAACACAACTAAATTACTCATTAAAAATATTAATAAAAATTGTAATAGTATCTCAACGATCTTGAGTAACTCTTTGAGATTATAGACAGTAGTCTAAAATGCCTTAAATTAATGTTTTTAAAATAATTCCTGTAAGTCATTTATTGCTTCACTTAAATAAATCAAATCAATATTTAGTGTGAATAACCTAATGCTGATTTGTTGAGAAACATTACTTATTATTATCAATATAAATACTTTCATTGCTTAATACATTTTCTGTATGTCTTTACTGTCAAATTTGATCACTTTAATACAATGTCTAAATAAGATAAT
>JAUYWG010000048.1:5704531-5734238 GCA_034779775.1 Enteromius afrohamiltoni
TTGCCAGCAGTTCAGACATTAATGGTTGTGTGTTGAGGTATTTTGAGGGGACATCAACTTTACACCATTATACAAGCGACACTGATTACTTTACATTCTATCAGAGTTTCATATCTTTAGCGTCGTCCCTTGAAAAGATATAATAAAATATTTACAAAAATGTGAGGGGTGTACTCACTTTTGTGAGATACTGTATATTTCTAAAAATCACAATTATTTCAAACTTCTGATGTGCCAGTAGTTGTATATTGCCAAGAAGAGTCATGTAATTAAGAAACACCTTGTTATTTTCTCTTTTCACATTCTTGAGTTCCTTTGTTGCCGTGATCTATGAATGAATGACACATTTTTATAAATTACGACATCAGCAACACGACCGTTAGTTTTATGTGAAAAGATAACAAGTAAAACAGTCTCACTATCTCTGTGAGCTGCTCCTCAAAAGAGTGACTGACAGCATCGATGGAGCGTTTGACAGCTTCAGAGTTTAAGGTCTGCCTGCAGAAACCAGAGTCAAATATTTAAGCACTTGACTTTTGTTAATCATGGAGACATTGTGTTGATTAGTGCAATGCACACTTACTTATACTGAGTGACAAACTCCCGGAAACTATCGAGCACCACATCAAGATCATTCGGACTTCTTAAATCCCTTGGTTTTTTAGAGGGGCCAGGTCTTTCTGTAGGAAGACACGTCACATTTTCACATTTGGTTAATGGTTTAATTTAAAAGGATTTATATTACATTCAAGGCAAACATTTCACCACATCATGCATTCCCAACACAGTCCTAAATGAAATGTTTTTCAATAATGTGATTCATCTTAGTGCCATTCGGTTGGTTTATGCAACCTATGTTTTTTTTTTAATACTGCCAAAACCAAGACAAACTTCACTGCACATATTTAAGCATTTCATGAATTTAAAAGAAAACATTTAAAACAACTAGCAAAACAACTTTATAACTGTCTTGTTTAGTACCTGATGAAGATTTCCTTTTTTGTTTGTGGCCACTTTGCCGTTTACTGGATGATCTCCCCTTTGCCCCCTTTGACGTCTCCATGCTTGGATGCTGTAAAGGACAATCAGAATTAAAAAGCAATATTTCACAGATAATACATGCAGATACTGATAAATGAAGATGAGTCATACAAAACTTTCATCCTCATCAGTCAGTTCTTCTGAGGATGGTGGTGACCTCTGCTGCCTCTGAGCTGCTCCTAGGGTTGAAGAGGTTTCTTTTGCTGGCCTCTGACCTTTGACTGCTCCCTGAAAAAATAAAGGGGTGTGTGTGTGTGTGTGTAAAATTACTTTATATATGCCACAAAGATAAAAAGAAAAAAA
Organism: Enteromius afrohamiltoni; assembly: GCA_034779775.1. Taxonomy (NCBI): domain Eukaryota; kingdom Metazoa; phylum Chordata; class Actinopteri; order Cypriniformes; family Cyprinidae; genus Enteromius; species Enteromius afrohamiltoni. Next base: position 5,705,876 of record JAUYWG010000048.1, read on the forward strand.
TACTTAAATGTCAGGGAAAAACGCAGATCTTGCAAATATTAAGACACAAAAGTTCTCATCCTCAGGCTGTAGAGGAGTTGAAATTAAACATTACAGTACTTGCTCGTCAGTTGATCTTCTGCAGTGAATGGGTGCCGTCAGAATTGTAGTCCAAACAGCTGCTTTAAAAAACACAATAATCCGCGCCACTCCAGTCCAACAACTAATATCTTGTGAGAAATGCTGTTTTTGTAAGGAAAATATCCTACGTGAAAATGTATTAACTTCAAAAGGTGCTTCAGGTTAAAATATAAATCTTCTATCCATAATATTGCTTTCTACAAAAAAAGTGGCCTGGTGCAATTAGGATAGAAATATTCACTGAATCACGAGACAAACATTGATATTTTAGAAGTTAAAACAATCCAAAAACAGCTCTAAACAAATACATTGTGATATGTAAATATCACCACCCTTTCACTGGAGGAGGTAACGCTACTGTATTTAGCTTTTCTTTTTTTTATTGACTGGAGTGGTGTGGATTATTATGGTGTTTTTATCAGCTGTTTGGACTCGTTCTGACGGCACCCATCCACTGCAGAGCATCCATTGTTGAGGAAGTGATGGAATGCTACATTTCCCCAAAATTGTTCTAATCAAGAAACAAATCTTGGAATTTTTGGGGGAACTATCCCTCTAAGCTCTCACCTTGGCTGTGTAGCCTGCATCCTCTCTGCCTTCTGATATGGCTGGCAAAGGTGTGCCTTTAACTTTTCTGTAATGACAGAGAAAGGTTTTACAATATAACACTGATGCCCAATGATCTCTGAGGACCATATCCTACCTCACTACTGACTTTGCTCCTTTATTTGTTGGTTGAGGTGGTTCCTGGTTCTCTTTGGATGAATCTTTCTTATTCAACGCTTCAGAAACAGCTTTGCCTATTTTCTTAGCCTGAGTAACTGCTGTTTTATCAGTGTCCATTACACCAAGAACAGTCTTCCCTGCTCGGGGTCGACTCAACTTCTCTGGAGCAGACGTTTGGTTCTGTTCTGGTCTAGGACTGAGATCTTCTTCCATAGCTGTGCTGTGAAGGGGGTTCCCTGCGATAGAAAGCAATAAATGAATACATTCACTTTCTGGATTTATATAAAAGAGTTACTTTCAGGCTTTGTTTTCATGCTTCATTTCATTTGCTTTTTATGCAATCAATATAACAACTTTCAAAGTTTTTTCTTTTCCCCACAAACTACAGTAAAGTTATTATAGGACTGTCATACCATGAGGGGAATACTGATCTCCTTGAAAGAAACTGGCTTTCTCAATGGATGAAATGTCCAGGGGCTGTGGAGACTCCAATGCATCATTACTGCTCTGTTTTGCGCCCTAAGAAAAGACAGAAATTAGCATCAAATTCTGCCAATTGTGTCCAAAACATGAAGTGCATATTACTGCATGTACAGTAGCTACATGCACAATATATTATACATTAACACATATAATTTATTGTTTAATGTTACTCACATTATATGTCAAAGTAATAAGTTATATTAAATACTATATTACATACTAAACAACAATAAAAAGAGTATATTTGTTATTGTTTTACAACATTTTATAATATTGGTGACATTAATATGATGGATCAGCTTATGAAAATAAATAATATTTGTCATGTATGTCATATTGTATTGCTGTCATAAAGAACAAAAACAATTTCTTATAAATAGTGGTGACATTAAAACTATGTTTTGATAAGGAAAAGTAAATAAATACAAATAATACGCATGAAAATGGTAACGTTATAAAAATGCATGTACAACATTGCATGTCATACGAATATTAACGTTAATTTCATTTCATAAATATTATTAACAAAAATATGTGTTATTATCTAATATAAATTGGCATTAATGTTATGTTTCAGGAAGTACCTGATAAAATATATCGTAATTAGGATTATGAGAAGCACTGAGCAGATGACAAACACTAAACACTCACGTGCAGCTCGCGCTGGACAGCTTTCAGAGTTTTCGTCATCCTACTCATCTTGTATTTATTTATCTATGTATATACTGCTAGACAAAATAAGCACTACGTATATGTAACAATATGTGTTCACGAAATCAAGCCTAAGCTCAAAGTTACTACTGACGGTGATATTTTTTACCGCGAACGTTTGAACGTTATACTGGACCATCTCAGACACGGGGGGTGATATGTAAACTTTATAGTGTGGAATTAATTTATACACAAGTAGAAATTAGATATTACAGTTAATTTAAAAAAACAACATATAAAATAGAAGTTACGAAAATTATTTCCCTTTTCACACATTCATGTAAATAGAATAAAATATAAATTAATACCCCCCCCCCTACAATCGTTGATGGAAGGTTCCTTTCCTGTTTTGTGGAAGAACACAAAGCGAGCGAAGCGACGCGTCATTTTCTTCCCGACTGCCCTCTGCTGTTCCGGTGCCTTAAAACGCGTTGAAATGCCCACACTAGCCTATCATCAAATTTGTGTGAATTAATTAAATATAATTTAGTTTTTAAATGTACTTGTTTTACTAACTAATTGTCACTGCAAACGATGTTATTGCATAATCGTCCTTAATTTTGGTCTGTTTGGTAATCTAGTCTATTTACATTCATCACAACTCTGGGTTTTTTTTAATCTAAGGGCATTCTGATGGTTAGATGTTCTATCTAGTCTGTTCTTTTGCGTAAACAAAACAAAACAAATAAATAACACTTATATAATAAATAAAGAAATAACCCTTTTTCATGTTGTGTATTTTGGTCTCTGTCGCCCTCCAGTGGCAGTTCACTGCAGCCTACAAACTTCATAAGAGTGGAAGCGCTTCTTTCGCGATCACTTCCGGTCTGTCAGTAACTCCGTCAGTTTAAAGTGGAAGTACTAGAAACCAAAGAAGCTGAGTCGGTACCGCCTCACTTGCCCCAATCACAACCAGCCCAACAGAGCCGCGACTATCCCCCGGACCACAGCCAGAAGGTAGTTCATTACATACATTTAGCGTTGTGAAACTGCTCAGATTGATATAATCACAAGCATGAACACTTTTAGTCAAATATTTGCGGTGTAATTTGAACCTGTGCTGTCACAGTATTAGCATTAGCCTCGCGTAGGTGTGTTCCCGAAGCGCTAATAAGTGTCATGAAACGCATTTAAGAATTGAATTAATAAAATACAGGTCATTTATATTTTTAAAGTGATATTTGAAACTTATTGCCTCTTAATGATTACTATTAACTCATACCGTAGCCAAAAAAGAGCCCCATGATGTGGTTTATATAGAAAGAGAGAAAATATACATTTACACTTATTTTGGTGCCACGGGAGTTAATGCATGTATATATTCGTGATATTGGTGCTCGATCTAATCTATTAACTGTTTTTTGGCATTGTAGTGCTAGCAGTAGCCTGTTAGCTGTATTCAACACATGTTGTGATGAATAAATGAATGTAATGCAAATTAAACATTTCATCTGCACATATGACACTAGATTTGAAACGGTGTGTATGTAGCACACATGCAGATGTCATGCATACAAACTCTGGAAAGAGATGATTTGCATATAGATCATATCAAGGACATTTCACTGCTGATCACAGCATTTTAGCCACACATGCTTAAAGTTCTTTGTAACTGTTGTGTCATACTTAAAAGCTACATATGAGTAGTGAAGCTGGAGCGACTGTCCAGCTGCCTAACACCGACCTGTCACCTCTGTTGGTTCATGTTCGTGCAGCGTTTTAATCTGATATATGATGTTGGACATTTTGGCCCGGTTTCACAGACAGGGCTTAGCCTAAACCAAAATTAGGCCATAGTTCAATTAGGACATTTAAGTACTTTTTATAAATGTGCCTTAGAAAAAGTATTATTGGTATGCATCTTAAGACAAAACAAAGGCACTGACATGTTTTAAGATCATTCGAAAGGAACTTTCACTTAAAATGGCTCAGATTTGCATTTTAGTCTAGGAGCCTCGTCTGTGAAACCGGTTTAAGTCTTGTTGTGATGGCAGCAGATTATTTCATGACCCAGTCCTCGATACGACCTTCAAAAGTCCCTACAGTGTCTTCCCTTACCACCACATGTGCCGTTTTATTTTTGGAGAAGTCTTGCACACGAGTTGCAGATGCATTTAGTCCATTATTGGGTTGCTGTGCATTATTCTCACGGCTTTTAAACAATGTTATGTAGTGAACGGCACTGCTATTGTTCACCCTCGTGTCATTTCAGACTCATAAGACTTTCTTTCTTCCTGGAACACAGCAGGAGATGTTTAGTGACACTGCACTCTTTCGTGTAAGGCAACAGCATAAACACACAGCAAACAGTGACTGTCAAGCTCCAAAAAGCATAATAAACACCTCATATGACAAACGTGTGCACTATATTTCAAGACTTTAAAGTAATTATTGGTATTATACATGCTTTTAAAACCTTATTTGTTCTCATTTTAAAACAGATTTGACATAATTAAGCTTGCGCAACATCTCCATATTAAATATATACTTGAAAATATATAATAGAAAAGGTCAGTGTGAACATTTTTCAAAACATCTCTTTTTACGTGAAGTGACACAGATTTGGATTGACATGAGCTGGAGTAAATAATTTTAGGTAAAAATGTATTGATTTGGAGTACATTAAGACAAGTTTGTAGTGTTGCAAGTTTTCAAAAGTGTTTAAATATGCATGCAATTAGTTAAGCATTGACTACATGCATACATTTTCAGAAAGTAAGTGAGCATTGGATAAAGCCAGGCTCAAAATAGACATAATTGATACGTTAAAGCTCTTTTTATCTCTTTATTCTAATAACAAAACTCAACTTTTCACAAGTGCATGAAAAAAAAAACCACACTTCCGGTGTGTTTTGCACATCATTTATCATCTTTTTTATCTTATTTTTAATCCTACCATGTTACAAACTATATAAAGGTTAGGTTTTAGGTTCAGTAGCCTGATGTCCTCCTGCCCTCTCTCCGTCTGGGTCACTTGATCTGTGGTTAGGTAACATGTCTTATCTCAGCAGTAAATTGCGCAAAACGGTTTCAAAGATTAGACGCCACTGGCTAATAAAACATGTTTGGATTAGATTAGCTCTTCAAGATACATTTGTTGACTCTTCCTATGCTTAATTTTCTCTCTCCTACAGTTTAAAATGCTGCTGATGGTGTTTGCATCTGCTGACCAGTCCAATGCGTAGTTTCCTATGGGGGTGGTTACTACTATGGACCCGGATTCGGCCCGGCAACCACAGGGCAAGTTGGGTAAAGTTGGCCATGCGCTAATAGGGGCCAATCTGGGCACTCGGGGAAAGCACTATGTGTGCGGCTCGCTTGCTGCGTTCACCAACATCATCGTGACCTTTCCCATTCAGAAAGTGTTGTTCCGACAGCAGCTTCATGGGGTCCGAGTGAACGAAGCTGTCCATCAGCTGCAGAGGGAAGGGTTGAGGCATCTCTACCGAGGGCTTCTGCCTCCACTGCTACAGAAGACCACCACCGTGGCCATCATGTTTGGTCTGTATGAGGATTTTTCCCGGTTGCTTTTGCGTCACGCTCACAGAAGTGGTGCGCCTGAGCTTGTTACGCGGAGCGTCGCCGCTGCGCTGGCCGGGATGGCCGAGGCCACCCTCACGCCGTTCGAAAGGGTGCAAACGCTGCTTCAGGATCACAGGCACAACGGGCGCTTCAATAACACCGCCCACACCTTTCGGACTCTCCTGCGGGATTATGGTGTGAAGGAGTGCTACCGCGGACTGGTCCCGGTTTTGTTGAGAAACGGGCCTAGTAACGTTTTGTTTTTTGGCTTGCGTGGGCCAATTAAGCAGCGGCTGCCTGATGCCCGAAGCCGTGTGGGTCACATGGCCAATGACTTTGTGTGTGGCGGGCTGCTGGGGGCGGGTCTGGGTATCATGTTCTACCCCCTGAATGTGGTCAAATCTCGAGCGCAGGCTCAAGTCGGGGGCCAGTTTGTTCCCTGCCATCAAGTGCTGATGACGGTGTGGCGGGAACGGGGCGGCCGCATCACGCTGCTCTTCCGCGGAGCGACACTCAACTACCACCGATCTCTTCTGTCCTGGGGGATCATTAATGCGACTTACGAGCTTCTCCTGAAAGTTTTCTGAAGACCGGGGTGGATAACGGAGTGCACTTTTTGCTGAAGCAAGCCAAACTGAGGGGGTTTTTCCTCTTTAAAAGAGGTCTGGACACTGCCAGCTCCTTAACGTCTGCACTTAATTCAACCAGAAATGAATTATTTACTCACCCTCATTTCAAACCTGTATGAAGATATTTCAAAGAATTTCGGTAATCCAATGGTTTTGTGTCTTATTGTCTGCCATAGAATAGACATAAAATACAATAGAAGTCAATGGGACTCAAAACTATTTGTTCTTCAGAATATTTTCTTTTGTGCTCCACAGTCATGCAATATGAAATGAGGCTGAGTAAATGAGTTTTGGGTGAACTGTCCCTTTAACACTTAATGATCTGTATAATTACGGATGGACAGTATGCATGTGCTGATAGTCTATCCATATTACTTGGCTACTATAAGTGTTGTGAAAATTATCGCCCCTCGCTGTGGCTCTCGTATCAGTTTTGTAGTGGCTCTTTTACTCACTATTTGGGGGTCTGTGGGACACGAATGGAGAAAGCACAGTGTTGCACTACTGACAGTACATTTCTACATTTTCTCTGTTGTTTTGTTAAAAGACCTGATGCACAAACTCTGGACTGGAGCATTAAAAGCCATGCGCCATCGTAAGTGTCAAGTGCAGGGTGATTGAGGGTTCGTAAATGGGTGTATCTTGTAGACCACATGAAGCGAGAGATGTCTCTGCAAGCCCAAGTTGTTCGTGTTTTTGGCAATCAGAAAAATCCTGATGTATTCAAAAATTTTCATAAAATGCTGTTTTTATGTAACGAGTGTTTTGTGATATGAATGACATTTTCACATTGTTGTTGGGATTGAAAGTAAACAAGTAATTCCACTTATTGCATTCTGGGTGTCATTTTTTTAACAGTTTGTGATGCTTCAATCATCATGAGATCAAAGCAGACTTTACTTTTACAATAAATAGTTATTTCACATGTAATTAAGGATAGATATCATATTTACACCATATATGACCAAGTATTTTGTCTTATTTATACCTAAATATTAGGTATATTATTGGTAGTATACTGTACATATTTGAAAGCAGCATTACAGATTATATTAAGTATCATTGCCCTGAAAATAACCCAGTTGCATTTGCAATTGTATCAAGGGATCTGAGCGATAGAATTCAATTAATTCAAAACCTTTGTGTCCTACTTTTGCATGTTTTTCTGTATGCAGTTTTTTTTCTCTTCAAGCCTGTCAGCATTTCTACACTTTAAAGCCCTGTAATTAACCGTGGCTGACATAATGGCTCAATTGCACTTCCTTCCATTCTGCTCCAAGGCACAGAGGAAGACGTGGAAACATCCCATCACATGGGGTAAAATGGCATTCAAGGACAGATGCTTTTAGAGCCGTGTGGCAGCACCATCTCAGGGCATCATGTGGGTGGCTGGCTGCTTTACTTGCATTCTAAACGAAAAGCAGGAATAAAAACTTTTTTTTTCTGTAGTAAATTCAAGTGGAGCAGAATGGGTCTCTAGATTAACAGGGTAATGCTGTATGCTTACTTGGCTGTTCTGGGTTGAAAAACAACAACAACAACAAAAAAGGTCAGTGTTATATAATAATAATATTATACATTTAGATTTTAAGATCAAATGGTGTTTTGCTGGTTTCTTCATCTTTTGAATATACAGCGATTACTATGGTAATGCCATCAAGATGATCATTACAATATGACAGACAGCATACATATAGTGGCCCATAGAAAGTAAGACATCTATCTATATATACATATCAATGAGAATTACAGTTGCCATATTGAATGTTTCGATTTCACCCACTAATGTTCATACAAATGGATTTTTTTCAAGTAGTGAACAATTAGCACACACTGTGGATGAAAATGTCATGAGCACTTGCCTAAAAAGGGGTCCTGTATTATTAATACTACATGGCAATTCACACTGCTCTGATAGTGTGATATCTCTACTGTGTGAACTGACATTAAAAATTAAAAAACCATAGTAAAACTGCACAAAATGCCCTATCAATCACATAACAGCAAGCAAAAACCACTCGGGAGGGCTTTAGTAACCACATTGCAACACCCTCACAACTACTGGATAATATTATAAAACTGAAAATGTAAAAATCTAGTTTATGTCTCATATTTTTCTAATCAAAACATTGCTTAGATGGATTGTTCACCCAAAAATAAAAATTCCATCATCATTTACTCGTCATGTCATTCCAAGTCTGTATGACTTTCAGTTGATGGCCCTCCTTAACTTTATATGGACAAAACAATACAATGGAACTTAATGGTAACTGAATCTAATTAATTAAAACAAACAACATGAGGGTGAGTAAATTATAAATTTTTATTTTTTCTGTGAACTATGCTTTTAATTGAGTGTTAAATTAACACAGAGTTTCTTATTGAAAAGAGAAAAGGGTACATAAACATCTATCAGAGTTGCTAAAACTAAAAAGTCACTGTGTCTTTAGAAAAGCCACAGATTACAGTGAGCATGTCTGCCAGTAAACAGCTCAAACACAATCCCATCATTCCCTCAATTTGAACTGTGAAAGATTTCAGATTGAGTTTAATCCCAGGCCTAATCTGTAATCTCCTCCAGCAAACTCTAAAACACATACAGTCCAACTAACAATTTAGTGCTTCAGTAGGTGTGGTAAACTAGACAAAACATTGTAAAATAACAGATGTTAGGGCTTTTGATGAGAAAGCCCAAAAACACCTAAAAAAAAAATCCCCAAATCTTTCAAGAACATGTCTAGGTCATATTTCACCCTCACAATCAAAATAAAAATGTAAGAAATTATATATTTGCCAAAAAGAAAAGCCACACAACACAAAAGCTTTGTTAGTTCTGTAGTATTTGTCATTCAAAATCAAACCTTTATTATCATGAACACAGTAGAGGGAATGCAAAACATACTCTAGATTGTCCCTTCTCATTTCATTCAGATGTTTGCCTTCATATTGACGTAAAGCCGCATTTATTATTTTATTTTGTGCACATTGAAACACATCATCTGCATACAACATGTCTCAATGGTTTAACAAGCAGTTATTTTTATTTATTTGTTTTTTGCTTCATAGTTGCTACAAATGCATTGGCAGTTCCTTCAAGTCTTCATTCTTAGAACCTTGATTTGACAGGAAGATTTTAATACAGAAATATGTTTGCTCTCCGATAGTCCGATATGAAAATTGTTCCTGTGAAAAAACTGAATAAACAGATATTTGTCTCTTTCCTTCTCAAGACTTTTCTTTTGATGCGAACTAGCTCTCTGACTTGATAACCACAATCTGGCAGTGTGTTTATTGGGAGGGATGTGTCCAATGTGGGTGATATTCTTGCCATCTGGAAGCACTTCTCTAAAGTCACGTAACTTAGAAATGAACAAGGCTGATGTTATAATCCATCCATTGACCTCAAGTTGGTCAAATAGTTCACCAGGACTCAATTATTCGAAATTTCAAGTGAAGTCTTTAATAATCTCTTCAGTCACATATTTTTAGAATATGACAGCCAAATCCAAAATTTTGTGATTCTTAGCTCAGAAACACTCTATGCAAGAACAGAAAAGCGGATTTGAAGGCTTGAACAATACAAGCGCGACTTTCAAGGAGGCAACAAGCATTTGCGTTCACATACTTGCATGGAGAATGTTTCTGGTCTTACTCAAAGATGACTTACACTAAGTATTTAATGTATACTAAATATGGTGCAGTTCACCACTTACAAAAAATTTCCAACTATACCTTTTGTTTAAATAAACAGAAGGCAAAATAAATATACGCTGCATTTGCAAAATAAAGCAATTTTCACAACAATCTTCCAAGATAAAATATAAGGCCTAGGCTTGTCAGGGATGTCCTCTAAAGTGAAATATTAGTGATTGATAACAAATTGAAAATGATGCATGTATTAATATGTATAAAACGTAAGAAAGTATAATATGTGGAAAAATTTTGATACAAATCGTGGTGCTTGCATAGTCAAATATGACAGACGAGTGAGAAATTGTGTGGTTTGGCTATCATTGGGATCAGTTTTACAGGGTGCTACAATAACTTGGTGACATCGTTGTTGTGTAAACACCCCAATTGTGCTATTATGTCTTTGGACCACACCGATCTCTGTGGTTAACAGTCAACTGATAGGCCAATATAAAAAACTAACATCAAATGCCAAACTTGGCACCCCAACATACAGGTACAAAAATGGCAAACTGCCACACTTCTATTCACCATCAACTCTCATTCTACAGCCGGAAAGGTATCATAGACAAAATTAAATGAAAATCCTTTGGATAGTCCGGCGAAACACTGCATAAGTATTTGGACTTCTTAGTGTATGTCCCAGCATCTGTTGTAAGGGGGTTAGTGGAGTGCCTGTTCACTTTGTTCTTTTAATCTGTTAGAGCAGCATGACTAAACTAAACATGAAAACAAGTGAAGTTTCATAACACTGTTTATCTCAGTTATTGGAGCAAGAGGTAGGGATTCACATATACCCAAAAAACAAACAAAATGCAGGTATAGTAGGTTAGAAACCACGGTGCGCTTATACTGTATGTTAAAAATAAATACATACTACGGACTGTACATACATCAGGACTTAAAGAAGTGTTAGAAAATAGCTATGTCTGAATGCATATTTCCAGTATGTTTATAGGGAGACTTGGCAAGACAAACAGGTTAACACATAACAGTTCTGACATGTTAGTTTGCTAACTGTGTGTGTAAGTTCACGGCACTTACTATTATTCTTGTGTGCCAGCACACAATCAGTTTTTAGATGCCAAAAAGGCATCGCTACTTTAAGTACAATTCTATCCTCGCACTCTACAATCCCTTAAGAGGGTGCCGGAAGGTAAAAGTTAAAAGTTCAGAGGTACATTTCCATTGTCTATGTCTGGTGTCCGTGTCCGAAATAGTTGTGTTAGCGAGAAGACGGTTGAAATGAGAACAGTACACTGCTTGGCTAAGAGCCTGACACCTTCACCCTCTCTTGCAGTCTCTACAGCACCTACAAACTCCTTATACAGGTCCACAATCTCCTCAAGCTTTCTCAGAGCCTCATCTGCATCAATATCCCCATGACAGCCTCCACAGTCCGAACAAGGAACTCGCATGCAGGTTGAGGTAAGTTGCACTAGAGCTCCAAAGCTGTTTCCGAGGGACTGAAGAGCATCATCAGGTGCCCATCCTACCCGCGTGGCTCTTTGACATCCTGACGCCAATCTCCGTGCCTCCGCCTGAACCAGGCATCTCTCTGTCTCTGAAAGTGAATTCCCATTCACATTTCCATTTTCACATTCCCCCTTATGGGTTGGAGGGTATACTGCAGAAGGTCCTTTCTTTAAAACCATAAGAAGTTCATCAATATCTCGTTGCAAACCGGCATAGCCATCTTTTAGCCCTGCCCCTTTCTGACCGGCAAAATAACGTTGGCCTTGCAAAAATCGGAGAGGATTATTTATTGGTCCACAGTTTAGAGGCAGAGATTCCAGAGATCTGGGAGGAACCAGGAGTGGACTGAGTTCTGAGGATGAAGATAGGGGACGAGGGGAATCTCTGAGTAGGGAGAGAACATTTGGTGAGGGACAAGAGAGGGTTGCTGGGGGAGGGACCGGCATGGGTTGTGGTGGTTTACTGATTCGGTTTCGACGGGAGAACTCAAAAACAGTCAGATCATCATCAAAGCTGCAGTTGTCATCTGTATCTCCGCTGAAACAGTTGGCATAGACTGTATGGCAGCCACATGCATCACGATGGGAAGGACTTGTGGAGGATAGAGATGTATTGTCAAGTTGAATCTCTGAAGGGTTACCTTTGTGTGGCTGAGGTTGTTCGGACTTGCAGGTCCCAAAATGCCTGTACAACTCTGTAGCTTCTGTGGACAATTTCTGCCTCAGGTCAGGATGGCTTGACGATGTTGGAGGTTTTCCATTAGTGTCTTTCACAGGAGTTGGGGTCACTTCCTCAGGTCCATCTTTTAGCTTCACAATGACTACTTCAGCATCTTTCTCTTTCCAGTCAACCAAAGATGGGACTGAAGTGGCCTTGGGAGATACCTTCTTGGATACATGATTCACATCTGTTGCAATGGTTGCTATATTCCCTGTCGATGAAATAGTGTTGCTGAGTGCTACTGTCCCCAAGATCTCTTGGGAACGGGTGAGGTACCAGGGCATATCCTGAATTTTTCCCCGCAAGGCTGTGGCAGACAGACGTCCAGACAAGCCTGTTCTGCTGTGGAAGCTAGTCCCAGTTTGAGCTGAATCTTCAGGAACAATATTTACAGATTGAACTGATGGAGAAGGTAAGGGAGATGGAGATGGGGTAGGAGTGGTTGAAGCACTTGTAGGTTTGACTCTAGAGCTTTCAGTCTTTAGTTCAGTTCTTAGATTCTCATGACTTAGAGAAACACCCTTACTCAGTGTAGAGGGTGGCGAGGGACTTGTACTATTTCTCTGAGACCAGGGGTGTAGAGAAAGACCATTGGGGGGAACTTTTGTCTTTTCCTCAGACTTTTGTGACTGGGCATTAACTGCCTTTGAGGATGGCTGTAAACCAATGAATAATGGCTTGGGAGGTATTGGGGGCTTTATGTTCATCGGGGGCACTTTATTTTCAGATTTTCTGAATTCAAGAGAGTCCGATAACTGTTGTTGTAGAGGACTCTTACTGTCTGCTGTTATTTTTCCAAATTCAGTTGTCCCTTTGGTATTTGTTGGCTCTTTCTGATTTGGCTTAATATCTTGACTATCAAGTTTTTCAAGATCCACATGATTTGGAGTAGACTCTTTATCTAGACTGTCTGGCACCTGGTCAGTTATTCCATTTTGAGGTCTCAGCCCATTTTGAACAGTCTCTGTGTCAACTAAGGTCTGTTGGGGAAAGGTAGCTTGGCGTACAGCTGTAATTAACGAGGAAGACAATGGTGGTCCAGGCCCTGTGACTGGTTTAAACTCCATGGTGTCTGGCTCCATCTCTAAAAGCTGTGATGATAAGTGTGGATTTCGGCCAGGGATGTCTCCATTGCAGTGCTGGGATTTCTGTCCTTTGGAGTAGTTAGCAGGGAAAGTATTAGTTTCCACAGGTGAAGGTTTAGGGAGAAAAATCAGTGAGGGCTGATGGACTTCCAGTTCAGGGTTTTTAGGCTCAGGGATTACAGGGGTGAAATGGTTGGCGAGAGAAGGTTTTTCTTTGAGGGTCTCTGGTGTGGAGCTGTCTTTCGCTTTGCTGTCTCTGGATTCTGAAGCTTTTTTCTTGTCCACTCTAACCTTAATGTCACTAAAAGAAGGATGTTTGTTCTCAGAATCTGAGCTTTTCTCTGAAAAAAGAGTAAGAGGAGAGACATGTACATATGTAAGAAAAACAAAAAAACTAGATATATAACATTTTAAAATATTATTCAGGATTCAATACGTTACATGTAAGAATGTTTTGTAAAGATTTTTGGCATTTTTGTCTTTTATTAGGATAGGGCAATATATACTGACAGGAAACAAACAGAGAGAGAGGTGGGGGGTTGTCCACAGTGCAACAATACTATTATGTCAGTGCGCTGCCCAAGCCTATCGGTATCAACATATGTAACAATGATGGTTACTTTCAAACACTAATTCCTCCAGGTTTTATTAAAGCAAAAAGTAAAGCACTTGCAATGCAGGTACACAGGCCAGTGCAACTTCTCACTTATTGCTTATATTATTTCCAAACTGTATCTTGACCACCTAAATGCCACTGCTACAAGATACAAGAAATATAATTTGGTGTAAAACAGGTGCAAACATATGTTACAAATACAATAACACACTTTGGAAAGAACTGTTTTTAGAAACAACAACAAAAACGCCTTTACATTTCTGCTTTTAAACCCTATGCTTTTAAAAAGTGCCAGCCATCTTTGCTTCATTTCAAGTGCTTTACTGTAATAGTGATTGTAGCTAGTTTTTTGGGGAACCTGTTTAAGAAAGTTTCTCTGGTTATGGACTTTATGCAATAAATGTTGGTGATAGAGCTCAACTTGTATTGAATCTGAAACATTCTTCTATGGAATGCACAAATTTTTTGTGTTAAAAATAGATGGTTCACTGACCTGTGAGGCCTTGCTCTGTGATGGGGGGGGTAAATCGATCTTGGGCATCAAAAAATTCATCCTCAGATTCAGAACAACTGTCTCTGGAGTCCTTCGATTTTTCAGGGACATTTGAGGGCACAGCTCTCTTCAGCACAGATTGTGCTATTAATTTTGAAGACGGTACTTGTTGTTTAGCTTTATTTATGTTTTTATGCGAGGAATTTTTTCCCTCTTGTCTATGTGCTGGATGTTTGTGAATCCTGGTGAAAAGTTCCTGAAAGTTCACTCCTGCTAATTTAGCATTTATGCTGTTAGGTGTACAAGAGGCTAACACAGCCTCAAATTCTGCTGACATGGCGGAAATATGGCTGTCTTTTCCACCTTCTCCTTCATCATCTTCATCATCCTCACTCAAAGCATCGTCGCTGGCTGCTGGCGGGCTCGGCAAGCTGTCAGACATTTGGGAGAGCTCAGAGAAGCACAGACCTGAGTGATTATCGTAGGTCAGGTCTGAATGTCGTCTAAGTTTGTTTGTACTGCCCCTCTCATCCAAATGCTCTGGCACCTCCAGGAGGTAAGGGTGGTGGACATCCAGACCCGAGGCACCAGAACTGGGTTTCTCTTCCAGAGACATATCCATATGGCCAAGCCCACCAATGGCTGCCTTAATACTCTCCTCCAGTGCATTTAGCGAGTTACTGGATAAACTGGAGAAGCTGCTGTTGACTCGAGGGTCTGTGTACCAACCTGTCTCCAAAAGGGAATCCATTGTAATGGCATAATCCTCATCTCCAACAGAGTCTCTCTTGCTTGCCTCATCTCCCTCATCTTCTAAAAAGGGATGCGTTACAATTACTCTGACCTTTTCTGCCTCTGCCTCACTTTTACCCTCAGCTTCCTCTCCTTCTTCCGTGCCATCATTTGTTATAGTAGAAATAGTGTCCTCTGACAGCTGAGTGTCCAGCAGTCCTTCCATGGCATAGTCATCCTCCGAACTGTCTGCTGAATCGCTCCCACACCGAGAAACATACCCTACACAAAACAAATGAATCATGATTTATGTAGTATTTAGTATAATATAATATAGTGTAAAAGTAATTTTTATTCATTTAAAAATACAGCTGATTGATGTTATAATGGAAATCGTACTAAAAAGCATTTCATAAAATCTGTAAATCTTAAACAACACACCATACATTTCATATACTTTGTAACCCAGTTTAATCTCAGTGTAAATGTCGGTGTGTAGTAGTACCGGGAAAATCTTGGAAATACCATGTATACACCAGGGTACATCATTTTCAGTGTAAAATAGTACCACCACAGTACTTTGTCATGTTGTTGCAACCACAACATGCAATGTGCAAAAATTTGTCTCTTGGTTTTTATCTTTGCGGCATTGTGCTAGGTACGGTAGCAAAGTTTCAAATTCCATTTCAGTTTGTTGCCAAGGCAACATTTCTGGAATTTTTTTCATTTTAAGTTTTTCATCTATTATTTATACTTAAGGATGCAGAAAATTATAGGAATTGGCATCATATGAAAAAATATGCCAAAATACCTTACTGATAAGTAACTTACATGTGCTAAGGGCATGCTAGCAAAAAAGTAGTTATGCCACATATTTAATAACTTTTTCTAATCTCCTACCTTCTTCTGCAGGAATGCGTCGCATTTTAGGTCTGGGTCCCCATCGAAACACATTGATATTGGGGTCAACCAGCAGTTTGCAGTATCCAGCCAGGAGGCAGGCCAGGTCTTTAGCTGCTACCGATTCCATTAACAGGGCTATTGGCTAGAAGTTGCAGGATAAAGAAATGATCAGATGGAGAGAGGAAAAAATGTCATGCCTGGGTGTTTATCCACACCTGGATGTCTCAAAGGTACAGTTTCAGCATTTTAACTGTGTTTATTTTAATCTGTTGGTAGACGTGTACACACCTGGATGTCCTGTAGGTAAATCTTGAGCATGCTGACTCTGTCAGACTCTGAGAGCACCTCTACTCGGGTGATGTAGTGGAAGTCTATGATGGTGGAGATCATGTTGAGCTGGTGGTTTAGTATTTGGCTGATCCCGTATCTTGCTCCCACCAGCAAGCTCACCAATGACTCCCTGTCCTGCAACTGTAACACACGTCTTCCTATATAACTCAGTCTTACAGAGGAAATACATCAAACATAAAGGATATAAACAGGATGTTTTAAAATAGTCCCATTTGAATCTTATGACTAATTTCTATGTCATTGCAAGAGATGCTGCTATTTTATCCAAATCCCTAAAACAGCTATCTTATATAACATGCTTATAATCATATCCTTTATAAATAGGAGGCTAGTCAAGATTTGATCCAGCATAACATTATCTAAAAAAACCAATGGTTGGCGCCATTCAAGAGAGGAAAATAAACGGAACATATTTGTGCCCTGCAGATTTTGTTTGTTATTTGGGATGAACATGGCAGATGGACAGAACTCTCTCACCAGCATGGTGGCGTTGTAGCTTCTCCCGCTGTATGAAATCAGTTCTGCCATCTGGGTCAGATAAGCCAACCGGGCCTGAGACACAGAAATCACCTAAAAAAGTGAGAGAGAAGGAAATGGAAAAGATAAACAAATAGATTTTCTTTAGGGTGGAAGTAATAAAAACAAGGACAGGACAAAGAAAAGTATTCTTATAACTGCTGCAGTGCATAATAGGTATAACATGCACAGTACGCGAATGCATGCTGGGTATAGAAAACCCAGTTCTCAACTACATTTGGTCAAATCTGCAGGATATAATCAGAGCACAATGCTTGGAATAAGGCATCCCACATTTACAGTGTGACACGAACCAGCAGTAATAGAGTGTAACAGTTGTGCTCCTCTGTTTTCAGCTGTAGGAAAACTGATTTTCAGTGATTTATAAACCTTTGTAGACAGATATGTTGTGAGCAGCAAAAAAACTGAAGTCTGCATGTCAGTTTCTTCCTGAATACATTAAAAAATTAAAACAAATATATATATTAGTGGTGTCAAATGACTAATCGAATAATAATGTGTGTACTGTGAATATTTATTATGTATATAAAGACACACATACAGCATATATTTATATTTATAAAATCTTTACATGTATATAATCATATTAATATAAATTATATATTAATATATTTTTCTTAAATATATACATGCATGTGTGTGTATTTTCTTTTTAATATATATGTAATAAATATATACAGTACAACAATGTATTATGTAAACTTTTACATAACACATTTGACAACACTAATACATACTTACACACATATATATATATATATATATATATTGTATTAAGCTTTATATATTGATAACTTGAAATGGCAACTTTTCACAATTTTATATTTCACCATTATTTTAAATTTTGTCTGATTGAGTACTTTTTGTTTTAAATCAAATTAAGTTTGTAATGTTGTAATTCGCATCATAGCTGGTTGATTTGGTTTATGGCTTAAATTATATATATATGTATATATATATATATATATATATTTATATATTAAATCCCTATGGAAAAACTGGATGGAAAATATTTCCTGCAATCAACAATATATAAATATTATTATTAGAATTTAAATGTCAAACATATTTTAAAATATATCATTTTCTGTTTATAAGGACATATTTTTAAGAGTTTTCTGAAAACAAGAAAAGACACACACCTTCTGATGTGGTTCTAGCAGCGACTGGATCTTCTTCATGTGGTGGTTGAGAGCTTTCCGTAGGTCTTTCTCTCTCATGTTCCTCAGCAGAGTGGGAGAGATGAAGCTCTCTAAACCAAACTCCTTACTGTCACACAGACACGCACATGCAGTAAATGACTGTTTTCTAATGTAGAGTATTTTTGAGTGTATGTGTGAGCTCTTACACAACACTCTTAACAGATGCTCTCATCGTCTGTCCACAGCTTGCAAGTTTCTCGTGCATGTGCAAAGCGGCTAGTCTCAGCGCTGTGTTACATTTCATCTCTACGGCATAGCGTTCCTGTAACACATCTCCCACACTCTACACACATATACACACCAGGGTTACGTCAGTTAACTGAAACTAAACCCACATTTTAATTACTGGAAATGAAATAAACATTAACTGACTTAAATAAATCAATCTTTTATTTCAGTTAGTTGCCAAGCCAGCATTTCATAATGTATAAAATAACTGAAACTGAAATGCTTTATAAATTATAAATAAAATAGTAACAAAAAATGCTACAACTAAAATCAACATGAACGTGCAATATGAGAAATACTCATAACTGATTAACTGTTATAGTACCTTACTTTCTGCTATAGATACACACAGCATTGCTTTGATACTACGCCACTTTACATTTAGCGATACATAATGAAATTGTGGTACCTGCTGAAAGAGGTACTCAAAGGCCACAGGATCATCCTGCAGGAGGTCCATTGGGTCTCTTGGAACGAAGCAGACTCTGAACAGACACCTGTAGTCATGGGAATCCTTCTTCTGTACCACCTGAAAGAGCAGCACCAGTCATGGAGTGTGTATAGTTGTAGATATATTTTACAAAATTAATAGTTCTATATGGTTTCACATACATGTATGTTCGAAAATTAGACACATCTTTATACTTAACTTGCCTAGTTGCAAGCTACTCAAAGTTAAACTACCAGATTTCCCAGAAAATAAGTTGCACCTGATTATATGAAAATTGCATTGTTGAAAGACAAAAAGATAAGTTGCATTGTCACATTTTGTAATTACATTTAGAAAAATTGTAAAATCTTTGTATATTACACACTATGAGTATATGTATTTTATTTCTCCTCACTCAAATGCGTTTTGCACATTATTTAAGCCACTTTGGAGTATAAGTTGCAACATATTCAGATGATTTAAAAACTTGACTTGTATTCCAGAAAAATACAGTAGTCAGGCCCCTTTAAGTTACTGACAAAATATAGAATAATTGCATTCGAACTGTTTAAAACATTACACAATTATCAGAGCATATGATTTATTTTCAAAATTACAGCACAATGAGTGTGAAAACATCTATTTTGAACATATTTATTTACACAAGATACAACTCATAAAACCACCAAATTTAAATTAGATGCAATGCATACCAGATCAAAACTAAGTGATTCATAGTACCAATTAAAAATAGATTTTTTTTTTTATCTGGCTGACTGAAATGAACTGATACACAATACATGTAACCAATACATAAATATGCATCAGACTTCTGAGAGAGAGAGACATTTCAGGTACGTTTATTGTGTGAAAAGTTGTTTCTTAATGCATAGCATTATTTTGAATGTAGCCAAGCTACAAAAACTACATATTGAAGTTAATAGCATTAGCTAGTGTGTGTTACCTTCTGTATGAGCTCCTCCTCATGCAGCAGCAGTAGTTTGGTGATGTTATATTGCTGTTCCAGCACCAGTGCGAAATGCTCAATACATCGAATGGACAGCTTCTCTTTCAGAGTCAATACGATATCCTGCACACAGAGACAACTTTAATAATACACTTTTAAAAATAAGGAGTTAAGCAGCATCTAAAGAATAGAATGGAAAGGTTTCATTGATGCTAAATCGCATATACTAATAAAAAAAGCTTTATTTTGAAGAGTGTACACCAACACAAAGTGTTCACGAAACAAACATGAATGTTTTACCCTTGACTCTTGGTGAGTAAATATTTTCATTTTTTTGCAAAACTAAAGTTAAGATCATGCAATAACTGATGGATTTCCTGCAGTATCGCTAGACCTCACAGTACTGAGGTTAAAGCCAAAGTTTATATAGTACAGAAACAAAAATGCAACCTTGACAGTGGTGGTCTTGTGAAACTTGAAGGCTTTGGTCTGGCCGTTCTCCAGGTACACCTTCAAAACGTTGGGCAGGAAGAGAAGAGAGTTTCCCTGGAAACAATCAATGAAACATGACTTAGGAAAAAAGCATGTCATTATCTTTTGATGAAAGCAAATTTCCTGCTTGTGGTCACATCTTTTTGTCTCATGTGTAATCCTGACCAGGGTTGGAGTGAGAATATGTGTGTGGCTTTACCTGAGTGTGTCCGTTGACAACCACCTCTTCTGCAAAGCGCACTTTAACGGGGTTTCTTCTCAGACGAGCTCTCTTCTCTGCTGTTATGAATGAAGACTTAGGATTCTAGAGGCAAAAAAGCAAAAACATGTTTCTGAGCTGGCCAATGACATTATGGCATTATTTTTAAAAAAAGGAACAGTTCACCCAAAAATGAAAATTCTATCATTAATTACTCGTTATCATGACATTCCAAACCCGTAAGATCTTCGTTCATCTTCGGAGCACAAATTAAGATATTTTTAATGAAAACTGAGAGCTTTCTGACCCTGCATACAGTAGACGTCAATGCATCTGATATGTTCAAGGCTCAGAAAGGTAGTGAAGACAATAGAAGAATAGTCCATGTGACATTGGTGTGTGTTCTGAAGATGAACAATGGTCCGATTGGTTTGGAATGACATGATGGTGAGGAATTAATGACACAATTTTCATTTTTGGGATAATGGAAGATTTTTTGTTTATCACTGTGAAGCTGCTTTGAAACAGTCTGTATTGTATAAACTGCAATATAAATAAATGTGACTCGAATTGACTTCAGAAAACTCAGAACCATTAACAGAACCTCCTCTCCACCACCATCACTATCTAATTCAATATTAACAAATTGCAACAAGACTCTTCAGTACACACCGCCATATTTCTGAGGATTGTCATGCTCACAGAATCCTGGCAATCCCTGAGGGCGGAGCACAAAACATAAAAATGGCATTGTTAATAAATCATGAGGTCATGACATCATCATATTTACAAGCAGGACAAGAAACAAGCAATATAATTTTAGCAAAGTTATTTTTGCTGTGTCCCTTTAATCTGATCTGTCACCTAATCATCTGATCCACGTTTTCAGGCGAAAGATCTTCTATGGCTTTATTGTTCAGTTTTAGGATCTGATCTCCTGGATAAAGCTGACCGTCTGCTGGGCCTCCTTCAAATAAATACACACACAAACACATATGCAACTATTAAAATACAAGCCTAGTTTCATGCAGGCTGAACAGTGTCTTCAGTGCAAGTCAATGTCTGCTTTATATTCTTACAGACAAAAGTCTGATCACTGATAAAATGAAGAACACAAAGTTATGTGCCACAGCTTAATAATTGATTTTAGAGTTGGTTTAAATCACTAACCTTAAAGGCCAGTTTACACCAAGAACAATAACTTACGCTTATGGTGTGGACTCTTCTATTATTTACTATTGAAAATGGTTTTTAAAACTATATCTTTATCATTATCTTTATAGTTATCGTTTTTGGTGGTTTTGCTTTTGAAAGACAACGTTCTTACGCTTACCAAGCTGCATTTATTTAATCAAAAGAGAAATCATACAAATACACTGATTTGTTACTCAAGAAACATTTCAGTTATCAGCGAATGTATTACGGTTTCTTCAAATCAATCACCAACCCTAACTATGAGTGTTAGTTATAGTTACAGCCATGCGATTGTGAAAGTTGCATTGTTAATTCATTATTCATGTCACGTCTGGTGCTTCTGTGGATTGAATGTCTGACTCTGAGTCTGTTTGTCTCTGTACTGCTCTGTTCTGCCATTTACACTCATTTGTCTTGAAGCCAAACTATATACACACACACACACACAATCTGCCCTTCTGCCCCGACAACATCCCCTTAGTCCCTGATGGCTTTCTGCCCTGCCAGAACCAACCACCAATGCCTGGCAGATCTCTTTCTCTACGTCTCCTTTCACATAATTATGTGCTGCAGGGCTGTGAGGTTCTCCCTCTGGGCTTTTATCAGCTGTTTCTGCTGCAAAAAGAGAGAAGTCAGCACTGCAGAATGACTGTGTGTGTGTGTGTGTGTGTGTGTGTGAAAGAATGCAAACACAATAGCTTTGTGGCAAGATCCAGTGTGCTGCTGTGCCGCCTGCTCTGTATACAGTACACAGCTGCCTTGAATCCTAAATATGAAACCTTATAAGTGACTGATTCAGATATGGAACGCTCTGCAAAGGCGGAAAACATTCATTCAGAGATTTATTGCTTGTGAGTCATGGGCTTGCTAGAAGACATTAAAAAGATGCCAGCTGAGTCTGTAACTAGGGCAATGTTGCTCACGCAATCTTGCCTTCCTATGTTCCTGTGAAAACATTTTTGTGTTTGTTATGTTACTCTCCTAATGAGACTGTAAAGAATCTGGAAATGACAGCATCAGCGAACAGTTGATTCAGAGTTTGACGTTAGAGTGTTCCTAAGCTAATATACTGGTGTATAGGGTTGCTGATATTATCGGAATTATTTGCTACTAAAACGGTTTATGTCTTTGTCTTGAGCTTGTAATCACAAGCTAGAAACTGGGAAATCGGAACTCTCCAATTCGATTATTGCGCCGTCATATGTAAAACTAACCAAAACAGTATTGGCTTCAGTTAAAGGGTAAAAATGCATGCATTTATATGCTAAATATGACATTTTATTATAGCTTTTGTTAACTGGTGCACTGTGTCTCTGTGTTTATATGTTTTACATAAGAATATAAAGTTATTTGTGTAGTTTTTGTTCAGTACAGTTTATCTCTAAATTTATTTGTATATTTAGCAACGATGCATTAAAATAATGCATTAAGCAAATGAAATAGTCATATTTTCATTTATTCATCCATAAACCCTGAATCTTTTTCCATGGTTTCCACGGTTTTCCATGGTTTCTTTGATATATATATGCATATATATATATATATATATACATAAAACATATTCAATAGAAAAGATATGTATGTTATATTACCGTTTGTGTATATACAGTATATGCAATTTTTACTGTATTTTGCATTAAATAAATGCAACCTAAGAATAAGAAACCTTTTTAAAATGAGAGGATGAAGAATTTCTGATATGTCTGATATATTTCAGAAATTGAAAGTTTCTTTCACATTTTGGGATGGGCTTCTATCAAGGATATGTGACTATATTGTCTTTTGGTGCTATCTATTTAGGTTTAGAGAGATTGTGTGTCAGAAACTGCTGCTTCAAAATGACAATAAATATAATTAGCTTTTGCCAGTGCGTGTTTGTGTTTGAGAGACAGATATTATGTGTGACGGAGCTTGTGCACCTGCATCATAATGAACTAAATAAGTGAGAGAGGAGCAGGTGGCCACCTCACACACACCAGCTCGAGTGTCGCGTCCTTTCTCACACTTTCACCGTCTCTGTCAAAGCAGCACAGAGGGTGAAAATTCAATCTGATGCAGAGATTTCTAGACACAAGCATCCAGAGCAAAAAGCATCTAAATCATGGTCCTTTTCTCAGGATAAACATCAGAGAAGCAGGACAGTGCTTCTTAAAAGTCTCCATTTTCCTCTGGGTAGACTTTCTCACGCACAGTACCGTATTCAAACCCGTAAGATCATAATCTGTGTTTAAAAACAACCTGCTCTAGTACGTCCCGTAAGCCGAACTCCACGTGAAGTGTGTGTGTGTGTGTACCTGGTGTGACGTCCCTGACCAGCAGGGGGTGCTGTGTTGAGAGAGTGAATCCATGGGAGTCCAGGACAGCATCTCTGATCACTTCCACTGTCACCTTCACAGGGAAGTTCTGCTGTTCCGAATCCCCAGAGCGCAACCTCCTGCCTCCTAAAATACGCTCCCTTTGAGAGACAGAGTGAGCAAAGAATCAGACAGAGAGATAAAAACACACACGCTGTGCACAAAAATACTAGTGTACTGCTTGTGGTGTACAGTGCTATATATTTCCATAACATGCATTTTTGAATGATTAAAATAATACTAATTATTATTATTATAAATAATTAAAATAAATTTAAATATATATATACGTTAATCTCATAATTGCTCACCAAGGCTGCATTTATTTGATTAAAATACAGTAAATTCAGTAAAGTTGAATATTACTACAATTTTATAGTATATCATAAAATATAATTTATTTACGTGATGAAAAGCTGATTTTTCAGCATCATTACAGTCTTCAGTGTCACGTGATTCTTTAGAATTCATTATAATAAGTTGTTTAGCTGCTCAAGAAATCTTTATTATTATCAGTGTTAAAAACAGATATATTTCATATTTTTGTGTAAACCATGATATATTTTTTTTATATCTTATAGCTTTTATTTAAAAATAGAAATCTTTTGTAATGTTTTAGTGTTTTCTGGAACTTTAATGCATCCTTGCTATTGAAAAAATAACTGTCACCAAACTTTTGAATAGTAGTGTACATTTTTAGATATTTATATTTTTTGCAAAAATATAAAAAGTAAATCTCTCATTATGCTGTATCATCACCTAATCTTGTGTTCAATCTTTTTGTCGACTTGTTTTCTTTCAGTCCGTACTGGTTTTGTATTTCCTTTTGGAACTGATTTATAGCAGGCCTCATGCTCTGAGCTCATGCATCTCAATTTTTGCGTAATCACTCCAAAACTGAGGTGCATAAACCCAGATCAGTGAGGCTGGCCTAGGATCAGTCAGTTCCAAAAATAAATATAAAACCTGTGCTAATTAAAAATAAACAATAAGGGGAAAACAAATTTAAAACAAAATCACAACGTACAAAAATTACCTTTTGGGGTGCTGGTTTGAGCAAGGAAAGCAAGTTTACCTCCAATATGATAACATTAACTAGCATTTTCCTAAAATAAATAACACCAGTACTAATTAAATTACTGAGGACTTTCTCCAAAAATATCACAGTGAAAAACCACATGAAATGACGTCACTGTATGCTGCCAGACTCTAAAACACATGGTGATGATAATTGCCTGATGAACGTGTGGTTGCATGGCAGGAGTCAACTGTGTTTATACCAGCGGGTGAAAGACAAATGAACTACAAGCCTACAGCAGATGGAAGCACGGGAACATCTCGGAAGCAGTTCTCGTGTGAAAACAAGGAATTATCTGCCATCTAAACATTTATGTAGATACAGATATTAAGTGAAGTATTTTCTATCAAGAAAAAGAGGCCACAAATAACATCCCTAACTACACCGCTCTCAACAAACACTGAATCTTGTGAGCTTTACAAAGCTGGAATTTATGGTAGGGCCCATCTGGAAACCAAGACCAATTACTTCAACAGGAACCATAAAACCTGCCGTCCTAATTAATGGAAAATAGTACTATGATCTGATTAGTGATCCTCTATATCTAGATGGGTTTGGAGAAAACCAAAAGATGGCTTCAGCCCACACAGTCTGTTAAACACATGGGAGATCCGCCATGGTTTGGACTGACTGCTTTGGTGGTTGCTCTGTGTGTTGTTCACAGACCATGTCCCATTGCATCATCAAAGTGTTCACTACATCAAAAGAGGACTACAAAGGCTGAGAGCACCAACTGGGACAGAGCCTAAGGGGCCATTTACACAATATAATTGTGTTTTGGGGAAGTGCAAGTAGACATGTAAAAAAGGTGACAACGCCAACTACCGGCTTGGCATACATAATACAGTGTTTTTTGCAGTTTTCGCAGATATGTGTATAAGTCCTTACACAATCTGACATGCGTTTAAAATTGAACTGCAAATTAGGTGCTGGGTGTCCGGCCAGAGGAGAACTGGACCCAACTAAGCCTGGTTCTCCCAAGGTTTTTTTCCCCATTCTCTCATGGATGGGGTTTTGGTTCCTTGCCGCTGTTGCCTCTGGCTTGCTTAGTTGGGGACACCTGATTTCCAGTAATTATCGTCGTCTTGACTACATAGACTGTCTTTGCATTAAAAAAAAAAATGGTTTAATCTATTCATTATACATTACCATCCCTCTGTTCTTCTATTTGATAATGTTCAGTGCTTTGCTACAATCTGTATGGTTAAAAGTGCTATATAAATAAAAGTGACTTGACTTGACATGTAAAATGCAAATCATTTTGAAAACGTTGGGGTGTATATACACAAGGGAAGAACTTTTTTCATTTTTGGCTACATTGTTGTTGTGCAAACATAGTCTAAGTCAATCGTCTATGGTGGCTACATCTGAACATCATTAGAACTGTTCTTACTTTTGCAGGCTTTTCTTTCCCTCAAAAATTGCATTTCTGTTTTGATAATATTATATGTGTGTGTGTGTGTGTGTGCATTTTTGTGACACATTAGGACATAAATTTGTATAAAGACATGGGTATGACATTGTTTTACAAGTAGAAGGTCACTTTTTAGGACATTACCCCATGTTCCCATTTTTCCAAATGTGTATAAATCACACAGAATCAAGTGTTTTGAAAGTCTAAGAATGCACAACGTTTCCTGTAGGTCCTGTAGGTTTGGTGTAGGGCAATAGCACATACAGTTTGTACAGTATAAAAATCATTAGCCTATGGAATGTCCCCACTTTTCACAAACACGAACATGTGTGTGTGTGTGTGAGAGAGAGGTTACTTCACCTGCTGAGAGAGTCCCGAGAACGGCGCAGCCATTTCCCCACCACCTGCTCCACCCGACCAACCCTGCGTGGAGATCGACTTCTGCTTCTCTCTCGCTCCTCCATCTAACTGAGAGATAGAAACACAAACAGAGAGATGAGCGAACAGAGAACAAAGATTATGATCAAACAGTGTAAAATCAAAATTGACCACATAAGCTAAGTTTTGTGGCATGTTGTGCAAATGAGTTAACTTTGGGGTCATCCTCTTAATGCAAAACTGAATTTTCAGCATTACTCCAGTCTTCAGTGTCATAATCATTCAGAAATCATTCTAATATGCTGATTTGCTGCTCAGGAAACATTACTATTATTATCAATATTGAAAATCATATTACTGGGAAAACTGAATGTGAATGTCCCTCCCTCTTATACCACCTGCTTCTGACCAGTACAAGGCAAGTTAAATTTCTGTCATTTAATTGAAAAGTATTAAAACAACAGGACCAAGCCTTGCTGCTACTTCATTTTTCAAAAGCAAACACATCAACACACAAAAGAAAACCCATTAATGATTTTGCAAAGCCGACAAGAAATGGCATTCGCAATCCATTTTACATCTGTAAATGAGTCAAAGCCATTTACTTCAGTTTCAGATGCAGCTTATTTCCTCCTTAATTCATATTCTCATCTCAACACTGTCTGTGTGCTTGGTGTTATATGCTAATAGCAGCAGCACAGTCATGAGGTGACACCAGGCTTGGCATTTAGAGGACAATCTACGTCACAGCAGACAAGATATCACATGCATAATAACCTCAGCCATCCACAGATGATAGAAACACACACTGCACCTATGCAACACACACACATTCAATCCGTTTCATTACCTTCTCTCGCTCCTCTGGACATCTGCTGTTACAAACACACATGTATCTCTCTCTTTCAGCCACACACTGTTGTAAGTGTGTGTTATCTCTGCAGTCAGACGCAAGGGAGCCCTTACACATTCAATCACTCACAAACCACAACTTCTCAAAACCACACTCTGTGTGTGTGTGTGTGCGTGCATGTCTGCTATCAAACACATTCTGAACGTCTGATCAATATGCACATTTTTCGACTTCTGTCTTTCATCATGCTCAGAATAATCTACCTGATTATGGACCGATCTACTGGTTGCATTGCATGCTGAAGAGGGTCATGTGACCTTTTACCTTTGCTCCAAGTCAACAATTGCATACAGATGTGATTCGGCAGCTATAATTAAATGTCATGTACAAGAACGCTACTGCATGATATGATCGTCATTTATAAGCAACGCTAAGAGTATTAATCAACAAATCCCAACACAAAGTCTATGCAAGTATGCAAACGCATATGGAGATTTATGGGCAGCATCCTTTAACTAGCTATATGTTGACAATTAACAAACCTAAACTAACTCGCTCAGCAAGATTCACTTCAAGCTAATCGTTTTATCATTACCAGAGAAAAATGGCAGAAGAGGACGACAATTAGTTCAAATAAGGGTGTTGTGTAACTAGAGAGTGCTGTTACTGTTTACAATTATAAATTATTTGTATTCTTTCAAATGAGGCTGAAATCAAATAAAATGTATTTGTTATATAAAATATATATATATATATATATATATATATATATATATATAT
>JAUYWG010000048.1:5734338-5765403 GCA_034779775.1 Enteromius afrohamiltoni
ATAAAAATATATATTTTTTTTAGAAAATGATAGAAATGTCCACACTAATTGAAATAAAATAATTTGAAGCACTAATTTATTAAGTAGTCGTATATTATGAAGTTAATCTATCTATCTATAACACAACTACAGTTTGATTGAGATTAAATATATATATATATATATATATAAAACATAAAAAAATGAAACTAAATGAAATGAAATGTAAACTATATAAATAACAGTAAATAAATACTAAACAACACTGTATCTAGCAGAAGGGTTAATATTTACCAGTGTTGCCAAGTGGACATTGGGCTGCTTTGATGCTCTTTCCGCAAAATGTCTTTTATGTCCGCGGGTCCATGTGGTATTTAGCCCCTGTAATGTGACTTGAGGGGATCCCTGCCAAAAAAAAATATTTTACCCCACCGGAACACATGTTTTTTTCGGGAATCCCCCTGAAAAGTGACTGGTGTAGTTTTGGGCTAGTTTTAAGTAACAACTGGGTGGGTGTTCTGCGAAAACCTGGCAACCATGACATTCACAATCTCACGGTCTTCACAAACAAACTAAACAAGAAACACAAAAACAATATAGGTAGAGCACAGTCTCCTTCAAAGCTGCTGAAGCAGGGAAAGAAAGAGCTCATTCGCCAGTCCAGATCGGACCTTGTTTTATGTTTGGTCTCTGTTACAGAACAATGATCATTTGCCCTTTGAATACAGACTGCTTCGACTGACACAAAAACCTGCCTAAATACCAAAATTGAACAGATAAAATCCACATTTCCTATTCACCTTCTAAATAAATCATCCTGGTTTTTAATATGCACCCTTCACATTAAATGTTGACAGTTTCTAAAGTGTTGGAGCATTTTAATTGGATTGTTACGCAGTTGCTACGTTGTTCTGATTGGTTTGTTGTGCACCACATTAAAACTGTGACCGCTTTCTAAAGTAGCAGCACACCTTTCTTCACACATGACTTGAGAAGTCATTTACATCTGGAGCAGAAATGCTGTGGTGTGAGTTACACATTCAAGTTTAATAGTTAGGATTAAAAGACATATGATACAAGTATAAGCAACAATAATAGTAATAGTCCACTCACAACATCCATGATCCGATGGACAAAAGTGAGGCCTGACTTACTGAATGTTCAAAAAAGTAGCCATACTAAACATTCAAATGCTGCTTTCTGCTGTCTGTACATTGAAAATGCATATAAACCCAGTTGAGATGACCTCTTGACCTCCAACGATCCTCGAGCGCAGCTAGATTTGCATGGTACTGTGAGAAACGCAATTAATCCAGCATGCAATCAGAGCACTGAACGTGTGTGTGAGGTATTAGTGGATTAGTACGCCCACCTAGTAATGGTGTCATTTAGTCACTGGTGCTGATCCGGTTTAATCCAGATCTACAGATCTGAGACAGCTGCACTGCGCTTCTGCGTAAAGCAGGAGACGCTATGGATATTTCATAGCTCGCAGTAAAAGTACGAGTTAAGTGGATGAAGTGACTGCAGATAATATAACAGTAAGGTTTTGCGTTGAGAATATACGCACTCAATACAGCACACCTGTGTGTGTGTTTGTGTGCTGAGTCAGGTAAGAGCCGCTGTCTTTGTGGAATCATGTTTCAATTCCTGTTCATCCATAAAAACATGAGGCCTCTTCTCTATCCACCTGCATTTCTGCATCTTCTGCAGGACTCTCTCCATTTCTGTCCAAGAGAATCCACACTTGTGTATTGATTTTTAATAAAGTCATACTGCAACAGGTTTTTCCTAAAGCACATGCACACTGGAGAAAGCTCTTAAAATATAAAGCTAACCAAGTTGGCAAGGTTCTTGTAATTGAATCTATTAAATTACATTATTAGTTTTGTTTTAGGCACTTAGTGCAAAAATAAACAGTTTGTATTGACTGCCTTCTGTAGTGATACAAGAAGAAATGTTGGAAACAGATTGCCCTTATTTTTTGTTAAATCCATTTTGATAATAATAGTATTTAGGATATTTGCAGTACAGAATATAGCAAAATTAATAATCTACTGTAATCATATTGAATATTAAATACAGACAACAATAGTGTTTATTCAGCTCAAGTTAGTTAATGTATAATCTGTATAAAAAATGGCAATGTATATAATATTTGGATCAAAACCTTTCATTAAAGTTGTCCTAAAAGCTAAAACCAAAATGAGTTGTCTTAGGACAATTAACTTTTGTTAAGTTGACCACTTCAAGTGAGCTTAGTTTAAAGTTTAAAGCATAAATGAAAAAAGAAAAATGCATACTCACTATTGGAAATTAGACGATTATAACAATGTTATTACCATTAGTGACATATCCAGACTTGGAAAACATATTCAGGTTTATATACGGCTGTTTAGAAACAGAAATTGTGTACATTTATAAAAATTATATCCCAAAAAAACTATTTAAAGCCTATATCAAAGACAAAACTTGCAATCTCATTTACATGCCACTAAGAGCCTCTAAACTTAGAAGTATCATCAAATACATTTAATGGACAAACCTTGCAAACTGGCAGTTTCAACAAGTTCTTGCCACTTTTGTGTGCAATATGCATCAGCAGATGGGCTTTGAGTAGTTCTCGGCCAAAATAAGATGCAAAGCAACCAGACTTTATGCTGATAGAAG
Source organism: Enteromius afrohamiltoni (assembly GCA_034779775.1). Classification (NCBI taxonomy): domain Eukaryota; kingdom Metazoa; phylum Chordata; class Actinopteri; order Cypriniformes; family Cyprinidae; genus Enteromius; species Enteromius afrohamiltoni. The sequence goes on from JAUYWG010000048.1 coordinate 5,736,988, forward strand.
TCGGGCTCTGAGACTAGATTCAGCCTCAGTATTTCATTTAGTTCCTTAGAGAGCTCCTGTAATGACACTGCAGTCATCAGCCTCCAGCAGTCCCGTAAAAGCTCTCAGATTCAGCTGCTCCCGTTCACAATCACTCAGCACTCCTGTTAGGATAAGTGATTTTCACCAAATACATTCTGTCATTCTGACCCCACTAATACCACACAATTTAGTCAAGACCACTGACTGTTATACACTCAAACTCAAATAACAATGTCTTAATGCAGCATTACTAGTGTCTCTCAAACTAATGCTCTAATGACTTCCCATTGGCGTACACTACTAGTGTGTAGTGCTTTTTGAATAAAACGGTTTTAAATTCATGTACGTGTTGTTTATTGACATATTGGGTCAGCCGTCTTGTTATTTTGCCATACGCCGGGCCATGGTTCAGGAGGAGCAATATTTCATTCTCTCAAACTTGCCCTGTAATGAAGAGAATGACAATAAACCTAACTTGACTTTTATACAGTCTGGCCCCGTGACTGCAGTTTCAGCAGCGTCGGTTTCCAGGTTTCTGTATAGTCTCTCTGCTTCAATACATCACCAAAAAATGCCAAGACGTCTCTTTTGAGACAAAAAAAGACGATGTTTCATTTTTGTAAGCGGTGAATGCTGGGTACGAATGAAAGCTGCTGAAAGAAGCCTACATTCATCTTCTGATCCATTAAAGAAATATTCCAGATTATATAGCTAGCATTTATGACAAAAAATTATCCTTCAAAGAAGTATTTAGAGACATTTAGAAATCTGATTCCTTAAAGTTTAGTTTCCTTAAAGATCCCATATTGTCAAATCTGAAATTTCTTGCCTTTTTACATGATAAGTGAGGTCTAGGGGATATGTAACTACCATATAAATTGTCGTGAGATGCAGTCAGTCTTTAGAAACGCCCATAACAACAATACTTCATTGAACCTTTTCTGATAAGAAGTGTGCAAACTCTAGCATTTTTGAGGATCGTTTCTGTCCAGTCCGCTCGTTTTATCCCGTTTAACCACAGCTGTCGCCATTATTTTTCTGGCAGGGGCATTGGGTATGCAATCATATTTCTAATTTGAGGCTGTATTACATTAATTCTAGCACCCAACATCACAACAAGATGATACTTCATGTTCCTTATGTAGCCGAGTCTGCGGTAGTTTGCATAGACCACCTCTATCTTATCTTTGCATTCAGTTAGCGCTGTGATATAATTGTGACGTCGTTACATTTGATTGGCCTTGTCGTTTGTTACTCAGAAACATCAAGCCAATCAGAAGATAAGCTCATGAATATTAATTAGACAGGCCAAAAGCGACCTGTTTTTGAAAGAGCTCCTAAAAGAGGAGCTGTAAAAACATATTGAGATGGATTTTGTTACTTATATCGCAAATATATATTCTAACATACATCAACACCTAAAAATAAAACTCCAAAAAGGTGTACAATATAGAACCTAAAGATTAATTAAATAGTTTTGAAGAATATAAACGCTATCCTCTTGAGCCTAATGCTAAATTATCTCAACCAAGCAATACTAAATTGCATTAAAAAGTGAAAAAGAATAAAAATAAAGCTGTTATCATCTATTTTATTTGCATGTAAACTTAGTGTCAAACTGGGTCTTTGAAAAAGAAAATTTGATATTTTCTGTTTCTCATCATAGAAAGGTATTAATATTCATAGCATTCATTTAAAATGAAAACAAATGAAACTACATTCTAAAACCGACATGAAATCAGTTAAAAGCCATTAGACACTTGTTCATGGGTTCACCAGATCATCACCATCTAGCAATGAACCCTAAACCAATGTTCAACACAGTATAATGTAAGATGTAAAAGACAGGCATGAATGATGCTAAATGAAAGTCTTGGAATTACTGTAATGCTGTCAATCAAAGCACGTGGCATGATTCTCACAATAGACAACATCTTACTGTTATTCAACTATAGATATCAGAGCTAGAAGTCATCCTAGAAGTCATCCCTCTGACCGTGTGGTCCAGATCGTACCAGAAAGCTGCTCTCAGCTCCGAACCACCTCAAAGCATCTATTAATGCTGCCTACAGTAACTCTACACCCTCCCTGCCTCCCATGTCTGTACCAACCCCCATCTCCTTCGGCACTAAAGCAGACGCCTATAATAAGCACCATGCACGCTGTTAAGGAAGACCGCTTGATGTCTAGCTCACACTTCCTCTCCATCTCGTTCTAAATGCAGGATCCATTACAGAAAGAATCACTTTTAATATGTAACCGTAACCCGTGCGTTCAGTCACTAGGTCAAATGTTCGAGAGGATCTTCACCAATCCATGAAAGACTCTAGATGTTAATCTGCTAAAGGACATTCTCCATTAGTATTTATTATACTTGCTTGAGTGCTTCACATTGCTGGTTGAATGCACTGGCCATCAACATTCATGCAATGTGACTGTGACCCACTGCACTGTGAAGCTGACCTAAATGTAAGTTGACGCGATAACAACCAACTTTCCCTATTTTTTAATGCCGAAATAATTTCTCCTATTCTATGCAATGTTATTTATTTGCTAGTACATTCCCTTTAATTTTGTTTTCTTACAATTTTACAATTTTATATACATTTTTATTTAGACAATTTATTTATTTCGAATTAATTTCATTATTTATTTAATTTGAGCCATTTTTATTATACTAATTTATTTTATTTTAGTTTTATTTAATCTAATTTAACTGATGGAAATATTTATTTCAGTTTTAACACAGTTTTAACACAGACTGGCACCTATACGGGATCCATGTAGGCTATATTTCCAGTTCCATTAACAGTTCCTCACATATCTAACACGACTCTAGTCGAAGTCTAGTCACATCTTTTATGGTGCGTTTTTGTCCTTTTAGGAGTAAAAGTGACCTCTTGCTCACTTTCAGTGTAGGGAGAATAGTATGTAAACAGCATAAGCAAAAACAACAGTTACACCTGACTTTTCCATTTCTGGATGAAGTATTCCTTTAACACAAACTACCTGTTTTTGTAGTGCAGGAAAAATCAAACAGGTACGGGTTTCATTCATTCAGATTCACAATCAAAGCCACAGCAGCTTGAATCCCTGAGGGTATGAAAGCTCAGCATATTCAGAAAGATAAATCCCTGGGAGTTTCTAATTGAAAATATGCTTTCTGTCACAACTGGGTGCATTTGTTACACCAACATCTTTTACAGCAGAGTAGCTTCATGAAATATTGCTCACCTGGGTGTGGCTTGTGTCCTAACAGCTCCAGAATGCAGAAATCTCAGTGTGTGATTGGATGTCACATCTCTCTTGTGCGAACTGGTTGAGAGGTGGCGGAGGTGGGCCCTCACAACCATCAGGACCAAAGAGAACCGATCTGATAGAGATAAAACCGTATTAATAATTAGACTCTGAAATTGATGTACTAGAATATCACGTAGATGGCTGAATATATTTGATTATGTTCATATTTGTATTTTGATTATAACTGGGCAACACATTGAACACTCACTGAAAAATGTAGCAATATTTTGAGTACGGCAATGACTTCGATGCACTTTTTATGGCTAAACCCAAACTTTTCGAGTGAGTGAATCAATTCCAAACTCTTAATGAACAATTCATTTCCATTAATGCTCCGAACGTTTCCATGTGGCATTTTTCAAATGTTAAAATGGTTTAGTTAAATAAAATACAGTTTATTATTGTATACTGCAATATTGGTGCATTTAAATAAGAACTATTGATTAATGCTCCTCATATTTGTACTTTAAATGACGTTTAGGCTATTTCAGTGCAGATACTGAGACATTAGAGTCCTAAAATTGTATCCTATTTCATCTGAAATACAAAGGACAGACTTTGTGTGTAACTGCTCACCTGGCCTGCATCAGAATCAGCAAATAAATCTGCATTTCGGCACTAATCCTGATAGATTAATCTGTTTTCAGTGCTGAGCCTCACTGCGGTAATGTGCAATGCTTGTCCATCGAGCACGCTTTATTAACATTTCAGAGTGTGGCTCTGTGACTTTCACTCCAGTGCACATGAAATCATGCGATGGCGGCAGTCATGCAACAGTCACGAGAGCCGTCCTCAGGCTGTGTCTCTCTGAGTTTGCGTCGTATACATTGTGCTCTTTCGTCTCAAAGCATCTGCAGGGCTTGTGATGTCAGCAAATATACATCTCGACCCCCTGCATGTTATTTCCATTTCCCAATGTGCCCGTACTGCACCTCTTGTAGAACTGAGGTCCAGTCTTTCAATGCTTGCCCTCTTTAGCACGCTAGGCTGCTGGGTAACTAGCTCTTATATAGACTGCAATACTCATGAATAATGAATTACAATAATGCGGCTACTGTACTTGAGCAAGACCGCCGCGATTGGTGCGCTTCACAGCCAACGCGACAAGAAGTGTGATAAAGAAAGAGATGGAAGACACCGAATCATGGATGAAGTGCTTCCATACTGAGCAATTACCACAATGAGATCTCTTTAATATCTCAGTACAGCAGAGAGATTAAATGGAAATATCATGTTACTTCCTGAGTTTCAGGGAAGACCTAAACAATGTATCAAACTGTACTGAAAAATTATAAACTGCTAGTAAATTTCATTGATTTCTTTTAATATATAGAACAGCAACAATAATAACTCTGACTTTAGGTTTTCATTTCTTAATGCAACTTGCCATTTGCAACTTATAAATGAGAAATTTATGGAGAAATTAAATCTGATCATATAAGTGTTTGCTAAAATAACACTAAGTGATGTCTGCGAAATAGAAATCTATTTTAGAAGAAGAAGATATATTCCTTCTGTTGAATAACAAATCATTTACAGTTAGACCAGAAACATCTTGATTTCATCTAGACCTTTATGAGAAACAACAGATGCCTCTATGAAACATAAATGAGACCAACATCTGCGGTTTCTTCTGGTTGGACAAACGGTAAAGGAGGAAATTAAAAATGATCAATTTGACAGCTTACAAACAGTCGAAAGAGATGTGAAACTAGGAAAAAGTAAAGAGAAGGACTGCGAGAACCAGCTGAGCGGTGTGATGCAGCACCTTGCCGCAATACAGCAGAATTCCTGCTCAGCAACAAATTTGTTAAGAAGCAGTCAATGAGAAACAGGCCTGGCATGAATCTGACCTTTGCTGCTCGACTCATGTCGCAAGAGTTGCCTCAACAGCTTGAAATATGCTATTTTTATGCCCGCTGAATAGCGTAATGCTGTAATTTTCTATGTAATTTTGCTGTAATTTTCACACCCACAGAAACGGCATCTCTTCGCCCTCCAAGAATAAACTGGTAGAAATGTGGAAACCGTATCAGTGTCATCAGAATCATTGGATTGATCAGACACAAACACACCCCGGGGAATCAATAGTGATCGTGTCTGCAGAACGGAGAGTTTGTCTCCTAACCTATCTGACTGGGACAGAAATGGATGTTTGCTTGTGACTCTGACATTTAAAGCTCTCATTAAACTGCTCCTACAGCAGTCCAAGAAAAGTGCTGTACATGTCCAGACCCAGAGCCTTTTTGCACACAAAACCATTCGATTTCAGCATGCACAGATTGTTTTATGGATATGAATGATACTTAAAGTTGTGTTGCTAGTTGACAAAATGTTCCTTGAAAATTTAAGCTTACAAGAGTGCATTTATAAACACAATGAGGCTGTGAAAGTGACTAGTGAGCAGATGTGTTTATCTGTTTGGTTTGATGATGCTTAAAGGGTTACTCCAGCCCAAAATGAAAATGCTGTCATTAATCGTTACAAACCTGTAAAAGCTTTGTTTGTCTTGAATTTTGGATTGTCTTAATTTTGGATTAAAACCAGGAGGTTTTTGACTGTCCCATTGACTGCCAAACATTTGCAGGTGCAGAAAAGCATGACAGACATCATCAGAGTAGTCCATCTGCCATCAGTGGTTCAATCTGAATGTTATAAAGTGATGAGAATACTTTTTGTACGCAAAGAAAAAAAATAATGATTTTATACAACATTTTTCCTCTGTGTATCTCTGTGTTGACATGAATAGAATAGGGATGTAACGGTATTGTAAATACCATTTACAATATTAATACCATGTAAATACAATTTTTTTGATAATACCTTGGTCGCATGACTCGATAAAACGATAGGTGATCTGAGAAAAGTTTGCTCAGGTGAATGGAGCGAACGGGAAGAACTACAATTCCCATCGTGCCCATCATTCTTTGCGGTCTGTTGTCAATACAGATCAGTAGTGCCAACTTTGCGACTTTGTCTCTATATTTAATGACTATTCAGACCCCCTTGGCGTCATTTTTCCCTAAAAGCGACTAAGAAACAAACTAACAAAGGAAAATGCGACGAGTAAAGAAACAAACTACAAATAGACATGCAACGATATCAACTGACAGAGATACAAGACATGGGATGTGGTATTTATACATGGACTAATGAAACACACCTGGACAAACACGGCTGGCAGAGGATGAAACACTAATGAAGAAGGCGGGGTTACAAATTGGTAGAGCACATGGGGAAATGGTAAAAAACAAACATACAGAATCACATGGCACAAGATCACAAAAAAACACAGTTCATGATCGCCATCATCCAGTGACCTGGGCTGCCACAACCAGCTAGATCGTAACACACGCAAACTGTGTCAGTCACACCGCAAGGATACACTTTCTATGTGTACTCACATTTTGATTTGAACTAAATGACACGAATCTCCAAAACGGCACTACTGTGATATGGAGAGACACAGAGGTGACAAAACGTTGAAAAAGTATGTTTTTATATTTTCTTTGCATACACATAAAGTATTCTCATTGCTTCATAACATTCCGATTTGTACCACTAATGGCAGATGGACTATTTTTGACTTTTGTCAATGTCTTTCATATTTTTTTGGACCTTCAGTGTTCCAGTCAATGGGACAGTCACAAGTCGCCTGGTTTTCATCCAAAATATCTTTAATTGTGTTCTAAAGACGAATTAAGATTTTACAGGTTTAGAATGACATGAGGACAAAATTTTCATTTTGGGGTGGAGTATAAATATCTCTAATAACCTCTGTAGCTTTTTTTAGCCACTTGTTAGCAACCACCTCAAAACAAGAAAAACCACACTAATGTATTTTATGTTAATGAGTACATTGTGAAAATATTTTCAGCTTGTGTGTACCACAGACCTTATTTTATTTAAACTAAACATAAAAACACACAGAAAAACCCCACTGCCTTGAGAAGGATCCTGAAGGATCCTGAAATGCTAACTTGTTTCTGGGTGGTCTATAAAAATGCATGCTCTATATTGGATTTTTAAAACTTTAGCTATAATTTTACATTGATTATTGAGAATCTCACAAAATTTGAGAAAAAATACTGTATCAGAACACTCTGTCCATCTGGACACTCTTTTACTGCATTTGTCCTTATGTTCCCCTATCTTCCCCTCAGCTGACACAGTCCCGTCTCTCCCCTCCCCCAACCACATCGCTCTCTTTCAGCAGGATTGAGGGATTGCATGGAATCAGGAAGATGATTCTGTGGGCTCTGCCACTGAATGCTCAAATCCAATTTGAACTGAGAACAAGGCAAGTAAAAGACAAGGCATGACTGGGCCAAGATGGGCCACACCACAGCAGCCAACAATGGGAGGGACTATTCACAGTCCCTCCCATAAGGTTTTCCATTTTGTGTAAATATTAGAGCTTAAATTACATTCAGTAGATTATACTAATTGAATCAATGTTGATATTGATACAGTTTCAACGTCTTTTACATATCTTGTTTACAGTTGGAGGGGAAAATTCTGCAGGTGATTTACTGACAAGGTGCACATTACAGGCGCATTATGTTAGTTTACACCACTAGAGGTCGCATTTTCAAAACCAATTACAGAGGCGAAGTTCGATGAAGCGTTGAGCATTGGGATATGTCGTTTTCACAAAGCATGTTCACCGATGAAAAGCTTACCCGTCTATTAAAACACAAGCCAAAGTGGAGTCTCTGTCCAGCCGAGGTTTTCGCAAAGCTCTCTCCATTTCAGAAACGCCATGCCGAAATTAGTTCTCACTTTATTTTATTGACTGTTCCAATATCTTCATGCCCTGGTAAAATAGCTACCACTTCCGCATTTGTCCATGCGTGTTGCCGTAGTATTCATAGCCGGAAACCGAGGATAGCGCGGATATTGTGTCATTGATAGGCGACAAAGAAATCTGGAATTTCTTTGAATTTACTTTTACGATAATGTAAGTACACAACTGCATGAAATATATAATACAGTGCAAGTGGTTTTTGTATATTTTATTACAAAAATCGTACATATTGTGCCTAATTTCCATAATGACCAGCGCAGTCTACCAAGAGATTATGTTTTACTCAACCTCAAGGAATCTTAGGAGTATATGACAAATCCAATCAGAGTTCTATAATAAATTTTCCTTGCTTTTTCCATCTTTAAAATGAGTGTTTTTGCCCAAAAGTAGTCAAATAAAGTGCAACCATCCACATTAAAACATGCCTCACATTTTTGGCATCGTACAATGTCTAATGTGAAACATTAAGTTGAGAATGGGGGTTATTTAGTTGTAACGAGTGCAGGACTATGCTTGAAATGAGCTCGCGGGCCCCGTTTCTTGCATGTACATCTGTTTTTCTCTTGCGGAAATGATTTACCACGCTTGCTTATTAATGGCATACATTTGCTGCCATAGATTAAGTGTGTTTTTCGTGAGCTGGTTGCTGCTGCTGCTGTTCAGCATCGTGATGTCTATCAGCCATCGGCGATGGACGATGCCCAACCCTATGTCTTGACTGGGAAAGCAGTCAGTCTATTCAATTTATCTGGCATATACAAATACAAATATGCAAGACTTTTAGTAAACGGCAACTTGAAGTCTGTTCTGTTAACCTAAACTTCAGACTTTTATGGTTTAATTGCCATTTTTGGAGTTTGTCAGAATATGGTTATAAAACTCTTTCATAGTATATATAACAGCTGTTCAGAGACTCCTAAAAAACTAAACAATATGGGTAACAAGGAGGGGACTAAATGACTATTCCTTTTAGTCTCAATACTTAATCATTATTTAGACATGTATTTCAGAAACAAGTTCTTATTTAGAAAGAAAAAAAGACTTTAAGTGGGACATATTGATATAATACTTGACTGCTTTCCAATAGTAGGTTCGTGCATGAGTAGTTCTGCACACTGAGAGACTCAAAGAAAGAAGCTATTAACCATATGCCCTCCAGGTCTAAATGCCACTGAATTTTAGAGATTCCACCGAGGTTTCTAACATTTCACACTGCCCAAATGCATCGTGTTTAGCTCTATTGGCTGTTCTCTGCTGCATCACATTCCAGAATAACGTGATAAGACGTGGCATATGTTCTTAAAACGAGGGTTCAGTCCCGAATTGGCACTGCACCACTTGAGGACTACAGAAATGCAGCAGACACGTTGCGGTTCACAGCTTCAGTCCGTAACTAGGTCAGATTTGTTTCATCCTATACCCATTAACTAACAACCAAATAAATAGTTGAGCCCCAGTATAATGGTGTTTCCTTTGCTTTGTCTGTGCCAGTCAGCAGTTTGTTGTGTGTGTTGAAAATGATTCCACGTTTCCTCTTTAGCACTAATTAAATCGCCCTTCTCTTCCCTGTTCTGCCTGTCAGAGCCGTCCATTAGCATAATAAAAGAAAGAACCCTTTGTGCAACCTCTCAATTCAATTCGGCGACCGAGGGCTTTCAGTTCCCAGCATGCTGGTAAATCTAGGCACCATTTGGAGATTAATATTTGGCATTTGCACTTATTAATGACTTGCATCTGGTAATGTAGAGTAGAATGTAGAGACTTCCGGGGGTCTGAGTCTTGGGACATTGTAAGTTGGGACTGGATTTCAAAAATACCATGAAAGCCAGGCTGCTTTTAGTCTTTGTCTTAAAGCTTGTGCTAAACATTCGCTAAATTAAATTTCACCAAGAAAAAAAAAAACCTTGTTTGACAGGATGCACACAAATTTTCAATTAGTACAGTTCTTCTTAGAATAAAAAGGCCACTCTCTCTAAATTATAAACACCACCTGATAGCAATAGGAAATTAGCAAATCCATTTAATGGATATACAATAAAATATATTAATACAGAAAACAATATACTAATTATAATATATAATGCAATAACATTTCTATAATATTAAATACTACAAAGGCCATGAACCTTTAAAGACTTACACTGCAAGTATATCTACTTTACAAAAAGTGATTCAGATCAGCTGTTAAATCAAATGGTACTTAGACACAAATGCTCCAATTATGTAGACAAGAATAGGCCAGAGGCCATAAAAGAGGCAAATCATAGGTAGAAAAACCTGAATATGTTTCTGTGTGTGTGTCATGAAGTAAGAGTGAATTTGGGTCACGGGAGCTTCCTGTATTTCCTGATGTGTAAGTACAGCAGGCGGTTTCTCTGTACTGGAACTACATCATATGTTCTCCATTCATCACCAAGTCATGAGTTGAGCCTAAAGCCACACAAAATGCTGAGAATGCACACGTAGACACACCCACACACACATACACAGACAGAGCAGAAGACTTCTCTAACCCAAACACATTACCCACATGTTCTTGAGACGAAACAATATCCCATAATAGAACACAACCGTCATGGTTCAGGAAGCAAAATGCCAAGTGAATTTACATAACATAACATGTGAAACATTCAAAACAAACCTGCTATGAGCTCTTGAGAATAAACAGTGGTATTTTCATTCTCTAAATGCAATAGGACATTGTTATTTCAAAAAATAATGTATAATTGCCAAATTGTAGAACCAGTTATATATATGCATGACAAAGTTAAAAATAATAATAATCAATCATTTCTTGATGTTATGCACAAGTTCTGTAGCCTGTTTAGTCTCTAGATTCAGCATGTGCAGAACATCACACACACACACACACACACACACACCACTAAATAATCGCGTTCCTTATTCTCTACACTTCCTCCTGACATAATGAGATCATCTGTCTAGTACATTTGGCTGTGGCGTGCGTGCGCACATGGTCGCGCGAGCACATAATTACAATCCACTCCTCATGTAAATACATGAAAATTAAAGCTCAAAATGTATATACGTAGCTAGAGCATAAAATGTAGCGCAGTGTACATGGTGTGCCCAAGCGCCCCAAAACAGGGAAGAGAAAGAAAGAAAGAAAGAGGGTGCCTATGCCACACCTCACTCATTCAGAAACAGCAGTGCTCCCTCTCCCACTGTAAGACATAATCACATGGTCTACGAGATTTACAACTCCAGAGTAAATCTTAGTTCATTCCCACAACATATGTGAAGTCTGGGCCAAATATAGTCCAAACGCAAAGCAAAAGCCACAGTGCATGCAAGGGCAGCGCCGCGTCAAAAGCGCGTCTCCGAAATAACCAGCGCTCACTGAACAATAGTAAACACATGAGTGCTAGGCATGTTCGAATCACTCAGCCGAATCGATTCGGTTGAACTGTTCGTTCATTTAAAAATGATTCATTTACTGGTTTTGAAATAGTGTTATTTCAATAGTATTATTTCAACTATTTACCAGGACGTTTTTTACGTCATCTCACTAATCAACACGCTTTTATTTAAGCTAAAATTTAAGCTTTTAAGTCTTTAAAAACTACAAATATGACAATGCAGATACTTTGCCATAGCAACACAGCGCCCCTATACTATCAAATACAAACAAAATAGCCTACTAATTTGGTGTATTGTGCATTTTGCGTGTTATATATTAATCGTTGATCACACAACTATTTATCTGACTCGCTTCAGACCAATTCGTTACAAGGAACCGATTCAAATGAACAATTCGTTTACGAATCACTACACCACAACCATGATCCCTATCAGCGTTTAAGCCATCACAATGAGCCTAGTATGACAACCAGACTTAAAAGCAGGCTAAGTTGTATTATTTTTATTAATACTTTGAACAACCTACAAAATAATCATATTCACGTCCGACGCGAAACCCAAAATGACATACATACTCCGCTCAGACTGACTGTATTTCCTCGATCCAATGTCTTGAACAGATTTTCTCCACCAAATCTATACGTGTCATCTCATCTGAGAGAGAATTCGTCACGTGCGGTAATGTAGTAAGATAAGAAAAATGGTCAATCTTTTGTTGGGTCTCCCGTTTAATCTTAATCCGATTTGAATCTCGCTCTCCGTGCGTCCGAACAGCAGCGGGCGCACAACAGAAATGAATCTAAACCCTAAAAATAACTACCCATGATCCTCTAAAAATGCTCTTTGCTGCCACACAAACACATGTCCAGTGAATGAACATGCAGAAGAACAACAGACACAGCTGCACCCACCTCGTGGTTTGAAAGGACACCGGTCCGGTCCGGGGGTGTGGACCGGTGGGGTCCGGCGATGGAGAGCCAGCACGGGATGAAGTGAGCTGGATCCGGCTGATACAAACAGGTGTGGGGGGATGTTTTGGCTGCGTGTCGGTGTTGGATGCTGTCAGGATAGGGACCAGCTTAAATCCTCCATCTGAACGCAGACAGCCTCTCCTCGGCCACTCCACCCCTCCCTCTTCAGCGAGGTCCGATTCGCCAAGGAATCGCTTGGTTCTTTGTATTGAACCAATTGAATCGATTCGCAACGCATTTGTAAATCCCTCGACTGTTTTGAGAGAACATTTCACGTTTAGTGGTTTTAAATTTAATTGTATTTAAAAAATACAACATTTGCAAACTAACTGAATTACACAAACCAGTTTTGTTTTATTTTACTTTTTTGAATTTCATAAACCACCAATGAATGAAAACTGCATGAATACTGTCCAATATGGATGTATACTAAAATGCAGACAAACACCAAAAAAATAAACAAATAACCCTGGTTTTAATAAAATAAAAAAGCTATGGTTACAGTAGTTAAACCATGGAAACCACAAATTAACCATGGGCTACTTACCCTTACCATAATTTAACCATGGTATTTGTAGAGAAACTGTGGTTATACAAATGGTAATCAATACACCAAAAAAACGTGGTTACTAAACCTTTACCACAATAAAACCATGATTACCTTGGGGAGCTTCTGTTAAGAACTAAACTAAATCTAAGACTGATAGTAGCCTATTTGGACCAATAAGATCCAGCCAAATGTAATTAAACACTTACTCAGAAGAGAAGAAAGAGCTTTACTAAGTTCATGTTCACATTTAAAGATGATTTAACAACATTAGGTCTATAAGGCAATTCATGGTCAGTTGCAAAGTTGTTTTAAATCTAGCTAGCTCTTACACCACAACTGTTAACGTGTTTAGGTTTTTCAAGAGGCTAGCCACTTGGCAAACTCTTACAAGTTTATGTTTAAAACTCTAGTGTTCGGTCCTGTCAGTATGTTTGTGATTTTAATATACAGTTAGGTCCATATATATTTGGACACTGTTACAATTGTATAATTTTTTTAGCTGCTGACCATATCAGTTGCCGTTATAATGAATATGGACTTAAAGTGCACACTTTGATCTACTGGAGAGCTCAGGAACATTAGGAGTGGCCAAATCAACAGTTTGGTACATTCTGAGAAAAAAAGAAAGAATGCACTGGTGTGCTCAGCAACATGAAGAGGTCCATGGAGAACAACAGTGGCGGATGATTGGAGGATCCTCTCTTTTACAACATCCAGCCAAGAGAAGAAAACTCTCCAGGAGGTAGACGTGTCAGTGTCAAAGTCTACAATCAAGAGAAGACTTCACCAGAGCAAATACAGAGGTTACACCACAAAGTGCACACTAGGCCATTTGACTTAGCCAAAAAAACATCTGAAGAAGTCAGACGACTTCTGGAAAACATTCTTTGGACGGATGAAATTATGGTCAACTTGTACTAGAATGACAGGAAGAAGTAAAGTATAAAGAATGCTTGGAACAGCTCATGATCCAAGCACACAACTTCATCTGTGAAACATGTGGAGCAGTTAGGGAATGAGCATGCACGGCTTCCATTGGCACTGGGTTACTGGGATGTTTGCCCAGATTAAGTCCAATGGAGCAAAGTTGATCGGATGCACTTCATAGTACAAATAGAAATGACCCAACACATACAGTAAAAAACAACTGTTTTGAACAAAATTCATATCCTGCAATTAAAAACAACAAGTGAAGTCTGCTGTAGCAAAGGACTGGCAAAGCATCACAAAAGAGGAAACCCAATCTTTGGTGATATCCATTAGTTGCAGATTTATTTATTATTAAATGTATTTATTTAGTTACACAAGCAACTGAAAATGGGGGAACTGTGTATAAAAATAGTTGTAATTCCTAAGCATTTTATGTTTTACTTGTTCAACCCTTTGAATTAAAGCTTAAAGTCTGCAGTACAATTTCTTCTTGATTGTTTCATTGGAAATATTTTCTGGTGGCATACACAGAGCAATATGCTAATAATGAAAATTGTCTCAATTCTGTCACAACAACATAAGTGCATGTTTATTAAATCACACATAAAGATGAAGATAAAACAAAACAAAAAAAACGTCCTGCCGCTGTTTCTGTAAACATTTCACAGTGTCGTCTCAAATGAATCGACTGAACACACTTCCTTATGTAATACCATATAGAAATAATATTCTGGAGAATATTGCTTGGGAGAAAGTATAGTCTTTGCCTCATAAGTATCTGCTGACCAATAAAATAAACGAAATAACATTTAAGCTGATTCACAAATGTTACATTGAAGTTGCAGTTTTTGTCATTCTTCTGAAGAGGATTTCATACAGTTGTTTTGGCAATGCTCCTACACTGAAACGTTTTGGTTAGATTTTGTAGCATTTATACATTCTATTTTGTACATGACTTCTCTTTGTGTTTTAAGGATGCTTTCTTTGGTTTATTTGACAATTCAAAAGAAAATACAGGGAAATACTACATAATCTTTTGTTAGCTAAATTCTTACTGGCTCCAAACCTCTATTCTCTTTATTCAAAATTGACTTGGATAAATATGTGGAAACTATCCAGAATTCCTCTAATTTGAAAGCTGTAAAAACTGTATCCCTTTATTCATCCTTTGTGTCTTGATGTAGTTTCATTTTTTATCAACCCTGAAAGGTTACTGTAGTCGTTTGTTTGTTTTAGTTATTTAAATTTCTGTCATTGTGTGTAAGTGTATCTGTGCTGTTTCATTGTGTTTAAGAAATTAATAATAATATATATAAAAAAGCACACACACAAAAAAACCAAACGAATCAACTTAACATTTTTTAACCGCTTGAAACGAACTGTCCGAACGAGCCGATTCGCCAAAATGAATCAGACTTCTGCACGCTATCATCCCTCAATCCGACGCCTTCTGTTCTTCTCTCTCATAGACGTCTGCCTCCCTGGGGTCCTCCTGCAAGGTCAGGCATGGTAGAAAAGAAGGAAATGAAAGGACCGGAGAGAAAAATTGACATAATAATAATAATAATAATAATAATAATAATAATAATAATAATAATAAACATAGATAGATTAATAGATATATGTTTGCTTTATTGTTATTCTACCTACAAATGTGCAGTTTGTCATGCTAATAAAACATGCATTTTTTATCAAATAACGTCTCCTTTAATAAACAGTATCAGTACGACAGGAAATACTAATGTTTCCTAATTCACATATTTTCAAATGTAAACGGTATCCTACATGCTTATTTTCATTTCATTCATACATGATACTGCACATTGCTTATTTCATATTAAAAACGAGTCGGTCTCCATACATAGGCTGTTGCTACAACCCTCGTGACGTCAGCGCACATGACCGGAACTCGATCACATGATCAGTGTTTTCAAAGAAAACTTGTATCCATTCACCCGGACGCTGCTGAGATCCTGCTCTTTATCACTGTAAGTAAAAGATTTTATTACCCATCATATATCCGCAACCATTATTCGACAATCAACGATAAAACGTTAAAACAGCAGCTGGCCGTAAATAAAGCTGGAGGATTGATGTCTTTAATATAAGTTCAAAATCAAATATATGCAGTATGATTAACGTTATATATTGTCATGCTGATTGCACACTGTACATTTAATTCGATCATATGTATTAAAGCTAAAGTGCATCTTGGTTGTTCTGCTCCTCACTGGACTGGGCTTTGCTTGATCATCTGAATTGTTCAGTGTTGGTCAATACAGTATTGATCGGTCTTTATTTTTAGAGTCTTAAGGTTGCCGTGACTTGTTATCTGTGAGAAGTCATGAGGCTTGTGATTCTGGACGACTATGATCTGGCCAGCGAATGGGCTGCAAAGTACATCCGCAACCGTATCATCCATTTCAAACCCACTGCTGACCGATACTTCACTTTAGGACTTCCAACAGGTGAACTATAAATTACCAATCAGTTCCCAGTCTATAATATCCAATCCTTCCTTGCTGAATATCCTATTTCTCTCAGAAATATATCAGAATCTGCATTCAATATGATTATTACACAATCTGTTTATTTGCAGGTAGCACACCCCTCGGCTGCTATAAAAAGCTGATCGAATACCACAAGAATGGAGACCTGTCCTTCAAATATGTGAAGACCTTTAACATGGATGAGTATGTGGGTGAGTGAACTGCACAGACCGCTTCTTTATAAAAGTGCTGAGTGTGCAAGATCTCCTCAAACTCTCTCAAAACACTGCAGAACTAGAGCTGCCCATGCAGCAAGTCAGCATAAAACGAAGCGGGTAATGCATAAAACAATGTTAAAAAGTGTTTAGACACCAGCCCTTCATCCTCTTCCTTTTCTAGTCTAGTTAAGAAAACGTAATCAACATAACCGTTGCATTGTGACATTTTCACATGTTTTCCTCTCCTCACAATTAATCTAGTTCATTACTTTTTTAGGATGTTCCCATTAACTGAGTGCAGTATTTATGACTGTGTTAGAGTAGAAAATACTGCAATAATTAAAAACACCATCATAATTTCTTTCTAACATTCTAACATCTTTTTCAGGTCTGCCCAGGGATCATCCCGAGAGCTATCACTCCTACATGTGGAATAACTTCTTTAAGCACGTTGACATGGAACCCCAGAACACCCATATACTAGATGGCAACGCCAGCGACCTGCAGGCCGAGTGTGAAGCCTTTGAGCAGAAAATTACTGCTGCTGGTGGAATTGAGCTGTTTGTGGGAGGTGCAGTCAATAAATCAGATCCCCAAAAATTGGTTTTTCAGACACGGAATAATGGGGCACACCAGCAACATAATTACATAATTTAATCTGTACACACAAAACTGGCTCTCTAAGCAGCTAAACTGCTGCAATAAGAAGTGCTCAAAAATCAAAGGTCTGTTTGTTGGCCGCAGAATTGATTCTTTAACTTGCTGTAGCAATAATTGATTGAATATTTGTCCGTTTTATTGTAGTATTATTTATATACTATTCATATTGAAGAAGCATTTATTGTAATATTTTTAACTTTAAGTTTGACTCATTTTATACATTTTTACAAATATTTAGCATTGATTTATTATTATGTCAGTTTAGATTTTGTAAATATATTGCAGATTTATTTCAATAAATATAAAACATTTTTAATGGTTTTAGTTAATAACAAAACAACAAACGTTTAACAAAAAAATTAATTTCAGGAGGAGCACGTGCAGGTAATCAATAATTGATCTCCGCCTTCTAATCATCCACTTATCTCATCCTCCAATCAGACTGCTCGCTTCTCCCTATAAATCATCAGGAAACCTTTCTCCCACATCTCAATCTTAGTATCCCGTTTCCTCCCCAGCTCCTCCTCAGGGTCCACCGGGGGAGCACTCAGGGTTAGGATCTGGCCGTTTGTCCTTAGCCCTCTCGAAGCCCTTAGGACTGTTCTCCCCAAGGCTCAGCTGCCCTCCTAACCCTGAGTATTCTCCCTAGTCAGCAAGGCAAACAAGCGTTGCTTACCTTAAGTTATTACCAGCAAGTATGAACTTGTGAAAAACTGGTTTAAATCATAAAGACTGTGACATTTTACATTTGTGACTATAATGCCTGTTTTCAAGCATTTGCATTACTTGCTTCATACCCAACTGCTATAAAATCATTGCACATTTTCATCCACTAATCTGTTTTTAATCTTTCTTCATTCTGTCTCTCTTGTTTTTGTAGGCATTGGTCCAGATGGGCACATTGCCTTTAATGAGCCCGGCTCCAGTCTTGTGTCCAGGACCAGAGTGAAGACCCTGGCCAAGGACACAATAGTAGCCAACGCTCGTTTCTTTGGAAACGATCTTTCCAAAGTGCCCACCATGACTCTCACCGTTGGAGTAGGAACAGTGATGGATGCTAGAGAGGTAAATTAAAGGAGTTTTCCACAAGCTTATATGATTCATTAGGATCTTAATGGAAAGTTTGTAGTATAGTTTGTTTATAAATTTCTCAAAGATAGTTTAAACAACGCTAATTTTACCCCGTCAAAAACAGCTCTTTAGAAATCACTCTGTTCTGTGTACTTCACCTTTAAATCTTCACGAGCTCCGCTGACCCCGCCCCTCTTTTCCAAGGCACTCTCGGAGGATTAGCACATTATTAGGAAAGGCGATTTGCAAAGATTCATTAAAAGACATTATACTCACTGCTTCTGTAGGTGAGGCTGGATCATGAATTATTCACGCAAACAAAAACACATTTCAGTTGATCAAGGGCACGTTTCCCTCCAGAACCAAACTTAACGTTAATCTTCCGCGTGCTCAAACACCTCAATCGTTTAGGAGTCTTCTTGTCTCTGTGTCTCGGTCTGATGATGGCTCACTCAGGGCGGGGCTGAGGTAAGACACCAGTTCAGTCTGTGTGACATGCTGCTGTCAATCATCTATTGTGGGTGTGGCCTCTGTTGGTGTGACGCCACACCGACATGCATTTGAGAATGGCTTGATTTCAGAAGGGGCAGAAGGGGCAGAAGGGGCAACAAGTTTTATTAAATTAAAAGAAAACTACAGCTGGATCTTTATCACTGTAGGGTGGTTGTGTACACACACTCCCAACACACATTTCAGTCCAAACTGCTTGAAAAAGTGCATGTGGCACTGGACGACCCCTTTAAAGAATAAGGGATAATCACATATTAATTAGGAGACCATTCAGTTGACATTCTGTAATATCATCTGGCATATCAGTCATATTTAGAGATATTAAGAATGCACAGAACAGAAAACAAGCTTATGTCATATCAGTTGCAAAATTTAAAGCATCTAAAAAAAGGAATGATATTTTCAGTGATTAAAATGGGAAATAATTTAACCTAATTAACACAATTTTACTTACCACATGTATATTCATGCTTAATACTTTAAAATGTAAGAATGCACAGTGTAAACCTGAAGTGGGTGGTTGTGGTTGAACTGAATATAGAATGAACACAACATTCTTTTGTCCTGGTCAGACACACTTTTGCTTGGAGCATTTGTCATCTGCAATTGATAGATATAATTATCTTTTATATAGTAAGAAATGTTCTCTTTGTTATAGCACTAAATTGAATATGAGTCTGTGTCTCAGTCTGATTGTGCTGGATATACAAACAAGTATATCAACATACCTGAATGCTTTAACAGACAGGATGCTTGGTAAAATGTCCTTCGGGTCACTTGATTTTGTTGCTGTGGATGCCAGAAGTCATCTGATTATCATCATCGTATTATCATTATAATAGACAGTGTGCATGTCCTAAAACTTTCCCAAGTTGCATTGTACCCTAAACACACACACACAGATTTGTTATGTTATATTTGTGAGGACTTTGATATAAATCTAAAAAATATTTATAACATAAATTATATTAATTTAAATATGTAAACGCATCTAAATGTTTTCAAAATATGAACTGTATGTATGTGTATTTACATATACATAATAAATACACACACACACACACATATATATATATATATATATATATTATGCAAGCAAAAACTTTTATTTTGTTTGTGTGTGTGTTTTCAGGGTATACATAGTGTATGTGTGTTTATATATATATATATATATATATATATATATATAAATATATATATAAATGTAAAAATTTGAAGTGGATCAAAACCTTATCATTAAAAGATGTCCTACAACCTAAAACCAAAATGTCTTAGGACAGCTTTTATCAATGTTTTTGATCCACTTTGAATGTTGGCTACTATATATATATGTATATATATACAAATATATATGTATAAAAATATTTTAAAAATAATAAATATAAACATTTATTCGATTAATAGTTTGACAGCACTAATATATACACACAGTGTTGGGGAAAGTTACTTTTAAAAGTAATGCATTACAATATAGCTTCACTTCTTAAAAAAGTAACTAATTACGTTTCTTAGTTACTTTTTATGTAAAGTCATGCATTATGATAGTTGTTAGTTTTTGAAGCAATTTTTGCTTGTAAGTATGGTTGAACTGGATCCTCAAAGGTAAGCAACAAAGACATTGATTAATAAAAATAAAAATGTAGTGGTGAACACTAAATCTGCTTTTTGAGAGTGAGATGAATTATTGCACATAATTGCACCGCGCACAATTCCTCTGTATTTCTGATTTCTCCCAACATGTCAGGAGTCAGGAGAATTGTCAGTCAATAAATAAGTAAACAAAGTAACTGGCTTTACTTTTTTGGAAAAGTAACTTACTTCTATTACTCTAAAATTAAAAAGTAATGCGTTACTCTACTAGTTACTTGGAAAAAGTAATATTATTACGTAACTCACGTTACCCCCAACACTTGTATACATATGTGTGTGTGTACTACCATGATGTATTTTATACTTACAATACTGTTAAAATTATTTCATAAATATTAATAATTTATTACAGATCATTAAAAAAAATTACAGTAACTTGTGTAAGCCACTGTTCTGAATGTGATCACTGTAGGACAATACTATGTTTTTGTCCTTGATGTGCAGGTCATGATTCTGATCACAGGGGCTCATAAGGCCTTTGCCCTGTATAAAGCCATCGAGGAGGGAGTGAACCACATGTGGACAGTATCTGCCTTCCAGCAGCATCCACGAACCATTTTTATTTGTGATGAAGATGCGACGCTGGAACTCAGGGTCAAAACTGTGAAGTATTTTAAAGGTACGTGACTGAGCTCTCTGCTGCCTGAGGGGCAAATCCTTGACTCATGTAGACGGAAAGGTGCTCTTCCTTGGAAGCACATTCTTTAAAGAACAAAGACCTGGTAAATTGACTAAATAGTTACTTATTTATTAAAACAAGCATTAAAAGGTATGTAGCATGTTCATTCCAATTTAAAATTTTATTGAGGTTTACTGTTGTGACTTCAAGAAATTCTTCACATCCTCATGGCTTCATATGCATAATACTATCCACAACATTTATTTAATGGAATTATTTGTGTTCAGCAAGTATGCATTACATTGATAGGTTTCAAAAGATTTATATAATGCTCTTCTTTTGAACAACTGGTTATGAAAAAACCTTAAACAAATATTAAGCAGCACAATTGTTTTCAACATTAATAATAATAACATTAAATATTATCATATTAAAATGATACGATGCAGAAAACTGGAGAAATGATGCTGAAAATTCTACTTTGCATCACATGAATAAATATATCAATATATTTAAATTGAAAACAGTTCTTTTAATTTGTAAAAATATTTTATAATATTGCTGCATCTACTGTGTTTTTCATCAAATAAATGCGGCCTTGATGAGACATCTTTTAAAAACATTTAAATATTTTTACCAACCCCACAATTTTAGCCATCCTTCTTCCCTCCGAGGAACCCAATAGAGCAGCTGCTTGTTTGCTTTTCATAGTTTTTACTGATCTCATCTTGGTTTTAGTGGTTGGCTCGTCTCAAGGTCAATATCTGTCTAAAGACGGCAGGTTCAAGATCTAAACCCGTCTGGAATGTCCATCACAAGCACTTTTCTCAGAAACACGATCTGTCCTGTCTTAAGGGCTTTGGTCTCTCCTGGGGGTTTAATATCTTTGGCTGGGCTGGATTTCCTAAACATACTGACAGATCTTCTGTCCTGCAGGGCTGATGCACGTCCACAATCAGCTAGTTGAGCCGATGCTCAGCGTGAAGGAGTACATGGACTGAGCGTGCTAGACGAGAATGACATCAGTGTGAGTGAGTGGAAACTGGCCTCAGGGACCACAGCAGTTTTGAATGGTCATTAAGCGTTACAGGTAGATGTTGTACAAAACACCTCGGCTTTCTCAAGGTGCCATGTTCACGTACTCCAATTGGATCTCTGTATTAGCCTTCATAATTCACTTTGAAACCACTTTAAGGCCAGTATTAACAGGAAGAGGCAACGCTTTAGGGATATTATACAAAGAAGCAGTCTTACTTTAACCCTTTCATGTTTACTGTTTTAGATAACACTATCACACTCCTTCACATCACTAATGAAAGAAAACATCTGTTACAAACTGTTCTGAGGAAGCGCACATATCAGTTCCTCTGTACTGTAGTTTAATCAGGAAATATCACATGTCTGCATTTCAAGCCCAGCATCTGTTTTCACTGATGTCATTTTTTTATTAACACACTATGACCCACAGCTACTTAAAGTTGAAATTTTCTACAAGGCAGTTATCGGAAGGGAATATTTCTTTTTAGACACACGTAAAATACACTTAAAAGTCTCTTCCCTAAATTCTCCAAATGTACGATCTCTCCCTGTCCATATGAAACCTCCAGGTTTTATAATACCGTCATTTGTGCTGATAAACACAAGTTAACCGAAAGCTGATCTGTGATCAGAATTTCCTATTAAGTACAAGTAATTTTATACAATTTCAATTTACATTTTCTTGCCTTTGAATGAATCCAGGTTACTTGCAGCATGTAAAACCAGTGGCAAATGCTGGAAAAGTTTTTCATGTTTTATAATTCCTGTATTAAAAGGCTGAGTAGATAAGTTTGTGAATGTTTTTGAAGTTAACTAATTTCACACGATGTGTAGTACCCGTGTATTCTCTTTAGTTACTGTTCTTTGTGATATACAGGCTGTTTCGTTTCTTAAACCTGTAAGGCAAAAGTCTAACATTTTCATTTCATTGCTTTCTAAATAAGTCTGTTGAGTTCTAAACCCTCCTGTTCTGTACTTTAGGAGAGTATACATTTTTATTGATTTACAGGCTTGTTTGAAGACTGTTAACAGATTTGCACTCCAAAAACCAAATCATCCTCTTGTGTCTTTCTGTAATTGCTCATGGATGCTTAAATAAAAGAAAGTTTCATTTATGATGTACAGGTCGTGTTTTGAGTATCACATTGCACATTTTGAACACAGTCATTTGCATATTTAAATATTATATTATTTATATTGTCTTTATATTGTATTGTGTTATATTGTTTTCTTTGAAGTTATGAAGCAGACAATATAACCATATATTCCTAAGAGAAATACTTTTTGTGTATGTCTGAATAATATAATAATAATAATATGATTGAAATTCAGAAATAAATAGAAATAAAGAAATAGTTTATTGAAATGTAATGCGTGCAAATAATTTTCAAATAATATTTTAATTTAATAGGCTAAATAACTGCCCTGAAGCTTAAAACACACTTGATAATATAATAATATTATCAATATTTTTACAGCACCAAAGTTATTGAAGTTATTATTCAAACTCTTCTTTCACTCTCCAGATATTGAAAATATGGTGTACTTAAATGCTTACTTTACCTTAAAATTGTCATTAATTACTCACCCTCATGTCATTCCAAACCCATAAAACCTTTGTTCGGAATGCAAATTAAGATATTTTTGATAAAATCTGAGAGATTTCTGATACTCCATAGACATCAAGGATATTACTACGATCAATGCAGGGACATCAGTAAAATAGAGGGTCAAAGAGCTCTTAGATTTCATCGAAAGTATTGTAAACACTTTATTTTGACAGTCCATATTAGACATTCTACTAACAGTAAGTAACTGCAACTACATGTCAACTAGCAGTCATTAGAGTATTAGTAGACTAACACTTTATTTTGATGGGTCCACACCATGAGACACTTATGCAAGTACATGTCAACTTAGTTACTAAAAGTAGACCTACTCTAACAGTCTACTCTGAGAATTATTAAACATGTAGCTGTAAATTAATGATAATTAGTTGACATGTAGTTTCAAAGTTACTTAGTAATGTCTAAAGTGGACTATTAAAAATTAATTGTAACTAAAATATCTTAAAGGGGTAATTGTAATTTCAAAGCTTTCTCTGTGGAGTGTTACAAGCTGTTAACGCATAGGTAAGATCCCTTGCAAAACCAAATAATTATTATTTATTCAAACACCGCCGAAATGTTTACGCCAAGAACGCTGCAGTGTTGCTGCAGGCGCCATGTTCTGGAGACACTGTGTGTCGTTTTGTGCTTCCAAAAGAGGACACAACTAGAAATCAGTGGTTATGTAGTATTTACAGCACTGTTCCAGAACAGTTCAACCCAAATAATAGAGTGTTCAGTGCATTTATGAAGGACTAATTCCTGAACCTGACTCACCTTCTCAGAGACTATAAAAGTGGAGCAATTCTAACCCTGCAAGAACAGTCTGGTGCTTCTGACCCACACCCTTTAAGTAAGTTATGTTTTCTTGTTAAAGAACTGGATGCAACAAATGCCTTGTTTGTGATAGATTGTATTGTTTTTGTGTCATAGTGCCGGGACGCAGCATTACGGAAGTAAGTGGCATAACATTTCCTTCAGACGCTTGCGGTATTCTGCCAATCACAATGCACTGAATAACTGGCCAATCAGAGCACACTTCATTTTTTAGAACAATGATATTTGTACAAATCGACCTGTTTTAGAAGGCGGGCTTAGAGGAGAATCAATAATGCACAAAAAGTTTTTTTTTTGCACTTTAAACTGGATGAGCAACACCACACGACCATTTTAATCTGTGTCCCGAAGATGAACAAAGGTCTTTTGCGTTTGGAACAACATGAGGTCAAGTAATTAATGTCAGAATATTTATTTTTGGGTGAACTATCCCTTTAATTTAAACTGTAATAAAAACAGGGTTCTATATGCACAAAAAATCTCCTTATGTTTATGATTTTGGGGTAAAATAAGACATGCAATAGTCTTGTCAGAATTGCCCAATATCTGCTTATAGTTGCAAAAACTCAAACAAATGTTTCAGAAAATGTCCCAGACTGCCTTTAGCCTTACATCCACCGCCACTGCAACCTCTGCAGCTTGATGGAAATGAAATAAATGTGTTCAAAGGAAAACAGCGCTGCCAAATACTTCTGCATCCACTCAGTCTAAGCTTGCAATCTCTGAATCTGCTCTTGAGAGAACTGCAATGTTGTTTCAGCATGATGAAGATTCATTCATCAATCCTGCTTTAAGTTCCCAGAACAACATCACTTAGTTATATGAACTTTAATAGCATTTCTAAATCAATCATCATACTGTACATTGGCATGTTCCTATTCACAAATCAACCCCAGGCTTTGATGCCTGTTATGATAATGTTCCTGAGGGAACTACTTCCGCTTAAGAACGTTGATGAAAGCGTCTTTTGGGACGTCAATGTTTCCAATGCGGCGCAATTTCTTCTTTCCCTCAGCCTGCTTCTTTAGCAGTTTCATTTTTCGTGTAATGTCACCACCGTACTAGAACAGACAAGATGTGAACCAAGAATCAACAGCCAGTCAAAAAAGTGGAAGAAATATTTTTTCAGAAGAGGTACTCACACATTTCGCTAGGACATTCTTTCGATACGCTTTTATCCTAAAAGAGGCAAACAAAGATATTAAAGGAATAGCTCATCTAAAAATGAAAATCTTCAAATTTACGTACCATCACAGGCCATCCTTGATATAGATGAGTTTGTTTCCTAATCAAGTCAGGTTTGGAGAAGTTTAGCATTACATGACTCATTACATCCATTATTGTGATGTTTTTATCAGCTGTTTGGACTCTCTGACGGCACCCATTCACTCCAGATGAACTATTGGTAAGTGATGTAATGCTAAATGTCTCCAAATCTGTTCTGATGAAGAAACAAACTCATCTACATCGTGGATGGTCTGAGGGTGACATGATTTTAAAGCAAATGCAATATTTGGGTCAACTATTACTTTAAAGGCAGGTTTTTTTTTCCCAAAAATGCTTTGGGCCGAGTACCCAAACGAACTACATGTAGATACATGAGTATCTACATCCGACGTCATGGGACAGCTAAAGTCTGCCTACACTGGACGCGATAAAGCAACTGTTGACAATCATTTGAAATTTATGTCAGCATGTCATAAATAGAACGTGGCAGCAGTTTTCTGTCTGAGATTTGTAGTGTATTAAAAACATAACAGGTTATTGTGTACACCTCTGAAAACATATTTACATGTATTATATTGCATTTCTGTAAATAGATCCTCCTAAATATTACACACCGCACCTTTAAGTTTGAAGTTATTATCTCTATAACATGCACAATACGACAGGCCCAAACTTACGTTTCTCGAGCGATGATCCTGCTGCCGATGGCTGCTTGCACTGCGATCTCAAACATCTGTCTGGGGATGGACTCCTTTAGTTTCTCACATATGGCTTTACCGGCACTGTACGCTTTGTCTCTGAACACAAGGAGGATTTAGAGCTTATGTTATTATTTTTTCATTTAGCAGTCACATCACAAACATGAAAGATGATATCGGGATGCTGCCAATTTCTAGCTTAAATCATACACTAACTACACAGCAGCAGTTGCGTTTTTTAGAAACAAAATTAAACACAGCTGTCGATCTTTAAAGCCATTTTCACATTTTAAAGGGATTTTTTTTTAAATTTGGGTATTTAATTAGATTTGAATGATCATAAATACCTCTGGAAATATAAGTAAAACTGTAACTATATTATGAAATATCAAAACTTGCTTATGAACAATAGTAACAAGCTCTTCCACTGGCTGCCCGTTGAGGAGGAAGTCCATCTTAATCAGATCAGCGGCCTCATAACCAGCATCCTCATAATCAAAGCTATGGACAACAGGAAAAAAAATTCAGTCACTTAATTGAGTGACATAAACCCGAAAATTAAAAGTGAAATATCTAAATATCAATACACCCCTGAAACATCTCTTATTTACAATCTTTTTCTAATGTGTTCATAACTGTCATAACTTTTATTAAAGTGAGTTTCTAATATATGCGCTACATAAAAGTCTTATTATTAATATAAGCGCTAATTCATCCTTTCACGCTGAGCTCACCTGGCGTATCCCGATGACATGGATTTCAGCTGGTCGTAAAAGTCCAACACAATTTCGTTGAGAGGGAAAATATACTTCATCATCACCCGATGGTCATCGATGTAGAACATATTCTTCTGAACGGCCCTGCGGCTCTTCAACAAGACAGAGAAATGCATTGTGAGTCACTACAACGGCAAAAATCAAAATATGCAGAAATTGGAAGGCAAAATAAGTTGCGTCACTTTGGTCTTTTTCTTCGAATAAGAAAAGACCAAGATTATTACTTTGCTTGGTTTTTTATTGAGTTAACTAAACTAAACTGCAGTCAGTAAAGGTGATCTATCTAATCTCACCTGACACAGGGTCATGATCTTCCCGGTGAAGTCGTCTGGAGCGATGATGGTTCCCATCACCATGGGTTCCAGATACTCCACGACCTGTGACTTATCAGGGAACTGAGCAGGGTTGATGATGGTGATCACTTCTTCACCGTGTTCCTACAAATCAAAAACTGCTTATCGCTAACTGCTGTTCATACATATATCTTTGCAGGAGCAAAACTCACCAACAATACCATTGCTGCTTTCAAATGGTAGGTTTTAGCATGTTGCTATCCAGTTCCTAAGATGTTTATACCATGTTTCTCAGGGGTGCCTACAGGATTTCTTTAAAGGGTACGCACTTATTTTCTTTTTTTGGCAGCGAGTGGATCATAGTTAATGTTTGAATAATTTAGCCTTTTCAAATCTTCACAACTTTCCTAAATTCAACCTATAGATATTAAACGGTTCGAACATATCACAATGTAAATGTCAATATTTAACCTACACTACCGTTCAAAAGTTTTAAGATATTTAATGGTTTTTAAAGATGTTTCTTCTGCTCATCAAGGCTGCATTTATTAGATTAAAAATCCAGAGAAATCCTGTAATATTTTAAAATATTATTTCAATTTAAAGTAAGTGTTTTCTGTGTGAATATATTTTAAAATGGAATTCCTGTGATACAAAGCATCATTACTCCAGTCTTCAGTGTCATGTGATGCTTTCAGAAATCATTCTAATCTGCTGATTTATTTCTAGAATTGTCAATGTTGGAAACAGTTGTGCAGCTAAA
>JAUYWG010000048.1:5771496-5790955 GCA_034779775.1 Enteromius afrohamiltoni
TAAATGCTGGTGCAGCCTAAAAACTGACGATAGCTTGAAAATAAACCTGTCGTATGCGACATAAAGTTATATAAGTTAAAGTAAATAGTGCTTACCCATGGTATTGGTACAGCAGAATTCTTTAAAATCCGTTTTTTGCTCCCCAAAATGTTTTTTTGTAATCCCCAACCAAGTCTTCGCTGAAGTGAGCACTGTACACGCGAAAATCCTTTATACTGGATATTTTAGCTCCCGCAGAATAGCCGATGGCAACCAGCCAAAGCTGTCTCATAGCTGTATTCGTAACAGGAAAACGATGGAATCTGAACGGTGATCCCGGCACATTCTTGTGGTCACAACTGGGGAATTTACAAGTTCGCACCATTGTTAATTTTCAAGCTTTTACGTCGTTGTCATTCGAGTGTGTAAACAGCGGATCGGAATGTGTGCAGTGTTGACATTGACAGCAGCACGGATTGATGGAAATGGAAGGAAAATAGTGCTGATTAAAAAACAGAGGTATGAATTTTGGAGGTGTTTTTTGTGATGTAAATAATCAAGCTTTGAAACGCATATAATTTTTTCACATAAAAACACACCGTTTTGAGGCCCCGCAAACTAACCGGGACTAGAACTTCATGTCTTAAATGGGCAAAACATTTTCAGCATTTAAAATGATAATATTATAACCATAATTGAAATCAGTATATTAGAATGATTCTGAAGGATTATTCAAAACTGATGCTGTAAGTGTAGTTTTTCATTACAGGACTAAACAGCATTTTAACATTTAAAAAACTTTTTTTCCCTACATTTTGCCTAAATTACACATTTAAAAGTGTAAGTGTTCCAGGCGTTGGACTTTTAGTGGAGCAGCAGTAGCAGATATGTAATAATGCATCTGAAGATCAGCCTGGATTGTGTGATAGAGTTCAGTTTTCAAAAGTTGCTTTATGCTTTATGCACAAATACACCAACACGGCTTTCACTGACTGTGTCAATGCTTTCTTAAAAAGCCTTCACCACTGCTTCACCTCAATAACAATGGCAAGCAGATGAGTTCTTTAATGTTACCTTTCATCAGCTGATGCTCATTTCTGACCGTCTGACCTCCGGTCACCTCCTCTGCACTCCTCTCTGATGGAACCTGTTATGATGTCCAGAGAGATTACAGCTCAGCGCCATTCCCATAAACTCCAGTCAATAAATGAATCCCTGCTGCTTATAATTTGATGTGAGGATTCATTACTTTTTTCTAAGTTCATCTGAAGTAGATGCACCTTCAGCTATCAGTTCTAATGATATCGAGAACAGCCTTTCTTGCTGTTATTATTGGGTCACTCATAAATGCAGCCGCAAGCATGCAAGCAAATAAACCAGATGTGGTAAACGTCCTTGTCATTAATGTGATGGCAGTAACAGAAGATTGCCGCAAAGAATATAAGTGTTTTTTTGATGGGGGAATTTTTTTTTTGATTACTGCACATACGAACAAACATTTTCTGGGTCATTTGAGAGTTTTCTATTTTACCACAAATAATCACGTGCTCAGAAAATAGAGAATCTTATAGTTCACAATGATTACACTGTATGTAACCCAGTGATGCTGGTGGCTTTCTTATTAAATGTATGACAAGATTTTATAAGAGAGTATTAAAACTCCTTTAGCAGAAGGATTTCTATAAAATAGACATAAACTTGCTAGAATTTATAAAAGCCTGTTTCCGTGATGGAATAAAAAAAATTCTAAAAGAAAAAGTAAAGAAAATAAAAACAACTCTGTCATTCATGTGCAAAATACTTTTATTTATTTTTTTGTTCTGCTACAACTTAAAAAATGTAGTTATGTCAAAAATGTAAATCCCACAGCTCAGATTAAACACGAACTAACATGGCGCCCATCACCCATTTAGATCAACTAACACGGCCATTATAAAACTGTTCAAACTACCAAATACATTTACTTATAAAAATTTCAGAATCAGAATTGAAACTATTTCATAACATAGTGATTATGTTTCCATAGTGATTATGTTTGTGAATATTAATAATAAAAAAGGAAAAAATAAATAAAAACGATCCATGAATAAAACAGCACTTTTGTGATTGCTGTGGGTCACCATGATTTTGCAAAGTAAGACATGATCCTGGATCAACATTATGGTACACATACGAATTAGGTCTCTGGTTCAGGTTCCACCCGCAAGGAGAAAGCACTAGACAGCAGAGACGGGCCGAGGGAAGACACAATTTTACCGACAGGGAAACTTTATTATGGAGTCAACATCACATGAGATTACCCGCAGGGAATCAGGCATGTGGCCACCTAGCTCAGTACAGGGCTGACCAACTGGGCAATGCAAACACCTGAAACTGCTCCGCCAAGTCTAACTGCTGCTGGTGCTTGGAGGATGCTCAACCAGGGTCTGCAAAAAGGAGACACTGCTGGGAGAATACAAGCGCTCGCATCCCCATGTGAGAGGGAATGGCGCAGCAAGCAGGACACCAGCCAGGGCCACCTAACTGTTTTGCAACAGAGAGGAAGAGACTGGCACAACCCGGAGGTATTTGGTGTCGCCCAGCCTGCCACTTGACAAATATCTACCAGAGAGGCTCCGCGTGCAAACCCATGGGAGGACGCTACACCCCTAGTGGAGCGAGCTCTCATGCCCAGGGGACACTGCTCGTTCAGCAGCTCAAAGGGACTTCTCTGAAGGACAGCTAGCACAACAGAGAGGTCCCAGGAGGGTATCAGGAGCGACCTAGGAGGGTTTAACCTCCTGGCGCCCATTAGGAACCTCACAACGTGATCATGCTTTCCTAGGGACTGGCCATTCACTGCATCGTGATGGGATGTGATGGCAGCCACATACAAAGTGGAGGGCGACAGCCTGTGCTCCAACTTTTCTTGCAGGAAGGAAAGCACTACTCCAATCATGCATGATCGGGGGTCTTCCACACGAGCTGAACACCAGCTAGCGAACAGACTCCACTTCAGGGCATAAGCTCACCTTGTAGAGAGGGCTCTGGCCTGAGTGATAGTGTCTACCACCGCCGGTGGTAGCGCACTTAATTCTGTCACGTCCTGTCCAGGAACAACACATGGAGATTCCACAGATCTGGAAGCGGGTGTCATAGGGTGCCATACCCCTGAGAGAGGAGGTTCCTCCTAAGAAGTATGTGCAAGGGAGGAGCTGTCACGAGGAGCGTGAGTTCCGCAAACCAGGTCCGGGTGGGCCAGTATGGCGCTACTAGCAGGACCTGTTCCTTGT
Source organism: Enteromius afrohamiltoni (assembly GCA_034779775.1). NCBI lineage: Eukaryota > Metazoa > Chordata > Actinopteri > Cypriniformes > Cyprinidae > Enteromius > Enteromius afrohamiltoni. The sequence continues at coordinate 5,774,748 of JAUYWG010000048.1, forward strand.
CGTCCCTGACCTTGCACAGTGTCTGTGCGAGAAGGCTCACTGGGGGGGAAGGTGTACTTGTGTAGGCCTTACAGCCAGCTGTGTGCCAGTGCATCTGTGCCGAGGGTCCCCTCTGTGCGAGAATAAAATCACTGGCAGTGGGAGGACTCACAGGAAGCGTACAGGACCATCTGTGCTTCCCCGGATCGACTCCAGATCAGCTGAACGGTCTTGGGGTGAAGACGCCACTCCCTGGGAAATGTAAGCTGTCGTGAGAGTCACATTGCACGATTGAGTTCTCCCAGGATGTGAGCATTCAGTGCCTTAAACGGGTGCTGGCACATGTGACGTGATCATACACCCCCCTGGTGGTTGATGCACGCCACAGTCGCAGTGTTGTCTGTGCGGACCAACACGTGCTTGTCCTACAGCAGCGGCCGGAACCGCTGCAGGGCCAAATGCACTGCTACCAATTCCAGGCAATTGATATACCAAAGCAGCTGGGGCCCTGTCCAGAACCCCGAGGCTGCTTGCCCATTGCATACAGTGCCCCAGTTCACACTGGAGGCATCTGTCATGACGACAGAGTGCCGAGACATGCAAGGTCTGTGTGAATGGTCTGAATGTGTGGTGACATGCCGGGATAATGACCACTCGGAATGTGCCACGGCACCATGCCCATCTCGGGACCCAGGAGTGCAGCCAGTGCTGTAGTGGACTCAAATGGAGTAATCTCAGCAGCGTCACAGCAGCTGCGGAGGCCATGTGCCCCAGGAGCCTCTAAAAGTGTCCTTCGAGGGAACTCATGCAGGCCAGCACTGACTGAGCGCTTTCCTAATTTGGTAATGCGTAATGCGTCAACATTCTGAAGAGCATCCTGTGTAAGCCGCGATTCAGAACTCGCAGGTCCAAGATTGGTCGGAGGCCACCTCCTTTCTTTGGCACAATGAAGTAATGGCTGTAAAACCCTGCCTTCACCTCGGCTAGAGGGACTGGCTCGATTGCAAAAGAAAAGGCGCAGTGCAGGGGTGCCCTCAGTGATGAGCAGACTGAGGCTGGAGGCACGCTCAACCTGGGGAATGCCCTCGTGGCTGCTCCACCTTCGAGGGTGGTGAGGATGGAGGAAGAAGACGAGTGGGTTTGTGCTGTAAAAGGAGCTTTCCACGAAATGTCACCTCCTCATGTACCTCCAGGAAGAATGGCACCGGGGAGAGGAGAGAGAGACGAGACCGCAGGACTGTCAGGGGCATGGACTCACAATGAGCACATGAACCCTCCACAAACGCATCCCAGGATGCTTCAGGATCCCCAGACACTGAAGACAGTGCTCATGGCCGTCGTTAGCGGACACCCAAGAGCACACGGTCAGAACGCCAACTGTGTCAGAAACTGCTCTTTTGTAAAATGCCCAGGGAAATCGCTGGATAGCACAGGGACTCCACTGATCACATTATACCGCCACACTGAATAGCTCCCGTTTCCTTTTTTCTCGTTTGTCAGCACTTGAACCAGAAGAAAACTGCATGCAGCTCTTGGCTCCAATGTGAAATTTGTTGAGTGGATGCACCTGCTGCCCTATTTATTCCCACTCAGTGGGGAGTGACTCAGCATGCAAATTCCACTAGCCAATTTTCATTGCCGCTTTCTCTCTATCATAGCGAATCAGGGCTCCCAAGTATGAACCCCAGTCTGTCGTCACTACATAACTCGTAGTGACCGACAGACAGGATACTGAAGGCCGTTTAAAGCAGGACAAGACCTTCAGTATGTTCTCAGTTTCTTGTTTTAATAAAAAGGTACTTAAATGCAGGAAGAAATGTCACATAAAAGTAATAACATTACAGGACTGCCAGCAATAAACCATTTAAGTTTCAAATCACTTTTTGTCTCTTACAACTAAAAGCACATTCAGAACCACAGACTGAGACGTACAGTACATGAACCACAACAATGTGTCAATGTGAATGAGGAGATGTAATGTTAAGAACTTCCTTTGTTTCCCATTAGCAGTCTCCACAAAATTTCCAATCTCTAATGCATCATCTGTTTATAAAGTTCACCGCAGCTTTTAGCTCTTCAGGGAATCAGGCAACTTTAAATCAAACGACTCCTCTAAAGTCAGTTGGAATCGGAGGAGTTTGATGATGGTAGTTGTACAACCTACAATGACTAACGACTTAAATCGCTCAATAAATCTACCTGTGACGTTAATGTCTTCTCTCCTCATGACTTCTCACAGAAGGTACTTCATCATTGCACCGTAACCATCTCCCATATGCACTCCGAGCCGTTATAATTGTGAAATTAGCTTTGTGATTATGCCGTAGGTGCACCTAAGGCGTGTCGTGGAACCGCAGAGCTAAGGGTTCTGTCGGGAATAGATTACTCCCACAGTGCTCTCTGCTATGGAAGTTTGAAGGTGGAAATTTTATTTCAGATTGCATTGTAATGACAAGCAGAGATGTCTTTGGTGATTGGAAGTTTAGAAGAAACTTTTTAAAGAACAATAATAAAATGGATGCACTGAAAGTTTGTTTATTAAAAATCAAGATTTTACATTAGACATCAAGCAGTGACCAATTACCAAAATTGTGATTAGTACCAAAACTCTTTTCAAGGCTGCATTTATTTGACAAAAATACATAAAACAGCAATATCGTGAAATCTACTGTAACTGTTTTATATTTTAATGTATTTTAAAATGTAGTTCATTCCTGTGATGCAAAGCTGAATTTTCATATATTATATACTTTAATGTTTATTTAATTATTTTTATCAATATATTTATATTTTCACTTCAACAATGTCAGTACAGTTTATTTTCAGTATTTATTTAATATTGCACTTCATTGCTTTTACATATGTAAGGGATAATTGATGACGAGCGTGCATAACTATAGATGTGTTTTATATATATATATATATATATATATATATATACAGTACATACTGTATATATTTGAGTCCTGATCGGGAGATAAGGTCCGATTCTGATCGAGTCTGAAACCACATAATCGGGTCCGATTTCCGATCATGTGATCGGATCTGTACATCCCTGGTATCTGGTGTGACATCAAGACATTATTTTAGGGCTTGTGGTTTGCAGTATGACTGAGAAGCCAGTGGGTTTGCATTAAAAAGATTAGTAGTGAGTATTTATGACAGTACTATTGATTGAAGTACAGCACCTACACACACAAACGCATGATACACACCATCATATACACAAGAGACTGTAGTACGGTCGAGCAGAACATGACACACCACATGTGTCACATCCATTCTGTGGATGAGATGGATTGAATCATTTATCTGCCAAATGAGAAGAGGGAGACTGGGAGGAAAGAGGGGCCAGAGAGAAGATAGATGTCAGATATGTGCATGTAAAGAAAAAAGAAAATATAGAGTGGAGCAGCGGTTCGGTGACACTGAGGTAAATTTCTGTCAGCAGCAGGAGCTGTGGAGGATGTCAAGTCTGGTAACTTGTCTTCGCATGACGTGTTTGGACTCCATCAGATCAGATCTGAGTGCTGACAAATTCTTTTCAGTGCCTGAACATGGACTACACAAACTTTCGATCCTGGGTCATACTGAAGAAACGGGATTATAGATTGGGCCAGGGTCTCAAACTGTTAGAGGCTGCCAAAATCATCAATCAAGGACATGATACTGTATGTGTGTCACCATGATATACAAAATTACACACACGTTGGTTTTTGTGATTTATGTGGACTCTCCATAGGTGTAATGGTTTTTATATAGGACAAACTGTATGTGGTATTGCTCTACACTGACCCTACACCTAAACCTAACCCTTACAGGAAACTGTGTGCATTTTTTGATTAAAAAAACAAACACACCATTTATTATGTTTTTAAGCCTTTTGAATTACGGGGACAATGAAAATGTCCTCATAAAACACCTACATATTGTAATACCCATGTTATACCCATGTCATTATACAAATTTCGGTCCTCATAAACCACATAAACCCACACACACACACACACGTATGTGCTAAACCAAAATGTGCTCTTGTGCTCTGAGGACAACTTTGATAATTTTTTTTGTTTCACTTCCACTTCACATTGTCTAGACAAGAAACATTGTTTTTATTCCTAAAAACATTATTTTCTGATGTATGGCATGATAAAATTAGATATCCAAAATATAAACCCCCAAAAGTTAAATTTTGAAGCTGGCTTTATTTCAGTGTCCAGATTTCTGTCCTGGAAATGTGCATTCTTTATTAGATAATGCAGCATTTGCATATGTAAGCATAACATTTCACATATTATACAAAATTTAACTTTTTAATGTACTGTATTTAAATAACTGGGGAAGTATGGGAATAGACTAGTTTTCCACCTTTGGTATCTTGCCTTAACACTATTTAAAATGCGATGCAAAGTCATTTTTAAAATAACACTGTTATCAGTCCTATTTAGTACTTCTTTTCATATCTTACTATAAGTGTAAGTTAAATTGAGTAAAAGTAGATTAAAACTCTGTTTAAATAAAGCTATTATTGAAATTAAGATATTCTATCACAGCTTTTAATATATATTTTTAACCTAGTTGTGACATTCTGTCATCATATTTAAGGAAAATACTTTTTTGATCACATAATTTACTGTTATGGGGAAATTTATTCTTACTAATGTTTTTACAGAAAATATGGATATGCATATGAAAGTAAAAATGTTATATGAAAAATGTAAAAATGTTTTTACTGAAAATATTTTCTTTTGTGAATATTGAGGTAGAAACATTACTATTTTATCACACAAATAAAGGTTTTTACAGAAAATATGAATTTTATTTATAAATACCCACCCTCATAATATCTCCATTACCAAACTGCATTCGAAACCACACACGTGTTGTGTGTTCTGGTCTTGCTGAAGGATTAGTTTCCTCTCCAAGCATTGATTGATTTGCCTGAGCACAACAAAACTCTTTTTTTTTGCTATTATGGTAACAGAAACAATTTAACAAGCCAGCAATCTTAGAAGCAATTCCACAATCAGTTGGGGCGTGTTTTTTGAAGAGCAAGTTTCAATCATAGCAAAGTACACAATCTAGTTTTCTCTCCAGTGCCTTGTTCATGTTTTATATTCCTTGCAAATTAACCTTTTGCTGCACCGGCCAACTGGTAGGCAACCCTGTTATTTACTTACCAAAGCCAGTTTTGCTCTGTGGTGAAAGTAATCTTAGACTCTGCAGTTGGAGAATAATCAGGAAGGACATTCATGCCGTAGAGTTTACAGACCTCTCGTCCATGCTGTGAATGCCACTTTGAGTGGAGTGAAAGGTAAGCGATGTGCGAAGAGTGTCCCTGTCTGGCATAGCTTTCTGGACAGAGCAGGTGGGAATGATATTGATTAAAATTTGGCAACACATTCAGATCCATCAGCCCCTGACAAGTTAAACTTAATTTTCATCCTCTCCATGTCTGTCACTATTGCTTTCCGTTAAGTTGGTTATATAAACATTGAGAGCTTGTCTACTCACTGAAAAGGTTGTAGGCTAAAATAATCACTGCATAGAAGTGTCTATCCATCTAGAAAAAAACATGAAGATTGATTTACCCTTATAAATGGCTTATACATGCCATTTTATTGCAGAGTTGACTTTCTTTATGGAACAGGAATGCATTTAGTGATTTTTGCCCAGATTTTTGCCTCAAATTACCGTCTGGACACTAGATGCTGAAAGTCAGAGCCAGTCTGGAGGTTTGAGTTGATAGATTTCATTTACAGATTTACAGAATGCAGTTTTTTCTAGCTTCAGACTAGTGTCCAGCTGAAGAATAGGAAACATGTTTGACTATATCTGATTTATATGTTGTAGTTTATTCTAGCCTTTACATGGATAATTCACCTAAAAATAAAATTTATCCTGTGTTTTAATCACCCAATTTTTAGTATAACTCTGACTGGATTAATCTGAGAGAAAATAGTCATATCTAGGATGATTTGAGTGGGAATAAAACACAGACTATCTTTCATTTTGGGGTGAATTAACCCTTTAACGCACAAATATGTGACCCCAAATACAACACGCTATTACCGTCACACTCTTATTAGTGACAAACTGTATCATTAGAAGTCAGTTTCAGTTTCAGTTTCAGTATTTGTTCATAATAATTTTGTTTTTGTGGCAGTCATTTTTAGTCAGGAGTGCAAAAAAACCAACCAAACTCAATCAGTTACTGACATATTCATAAATGCTTTTAATATAGACATTTCTTCAGACAATCATAATTTCTTGTCATTTTCCAATAAAGTGGAAATGGAGGGTGAAAGAGAAATGATTAAATGCAGGTATCTGCAAAAGTTAATTTTAACTTTGTTGGAGTACACTAACAGACCTCAAAACAAACAGAAATGGACTACCGATTTTACGGGGTCCTATTTTTCTTGCTTGTTTGGAATAAAACAATTTAATATACTATGCAGACTCAACCACATCTCTCTCTCTCTCCAGCCCACCCACACTATTTTACTAAGCTAAATTGCAAAAATGACTCGTCATTGTTCCCTAATGCACTGAACTCTGGAATGAAGCATGCTACACGGCCCTGCGCAGGCAGTGCGGCACGAAACCAAAACATAGACCGATCCTGTGTGTATCTACATACATTAAGTTACACAACACAACACAACACTGAATCCATATGGTTTAGAGAATAATCACTATAGTATGAACATTAGATATTCTTTGCAAATTAATAAACAGGGAATGCATTTCATTGGGAGGCCAACTGATTCATGGAAGGAAGTACGTCGAGACCGTCATGTGTGAGTCTTTGCAAATGCATTGTTCAAAATGTGAGTATGACGTATCGCTACATGTACATGTTACATTTTACTTCCAACATTTATTTGTTTATCCATCCAGCCTATTCAACGAACAGCAAATGGCTGTTTCAATTATACAGTTAACATTTTGAGAACATAAGAACAGAGAACTTTGAAAGAACATTCTGTAACTGTTCATTTGAGAGAATCTTGCCACAACGTTCTGATATTGTTCATTGTGTGTTCTATTCCATCAGTTAGATCTGCACCTGTTTCCAAAATCAGAAATATCCAGAGCAAAAATATAACTTTACAACTAAATATTCAGCTTAACAAGTTTAACAACACTGAATCTGTATCCGTCTCCAACAATATAGATAAAACCGTAAAGCATGAGTCAGGCTTTCAAACGGCTGTTGGCTTGAAAGGATACACGCAAACACACACTGTAAAGAAAACGCGACCGAGGAGTGTGTGCGATCTCGCTTCACAGATGCCGTTCTGTTCTTTTTCACTCTCTTCATGGCTGAGCAAATAATTAACGAGAAACAGGATGAGGTTTGCTTTTTGTGACGCGCACAAACACATTCAACTCCTCCCCTCTTAACACGACCTAGATTTGAAGAGCTCATCTGGACAATTTGCATGCAAATGATGCGTCATTTTTCTTCTGATATTTATTACTTATCTCCACATTTGCAAGTCTGTATTAAAAATCTCAGTGTGGAGCAAAAATTACATGAGCTGAAGCAGGAATGATTATTCTGAGAGGCTGTGAAACTTCTGCGTAATGTGACTTTGTTATTATTATTATGTAGACTCTTTCTTGTTAGTTATTGATGAGGCTTTGCATAATTTCTAAATAGAGTTAGAAAGCTAGGATGCTGGATGACTTTGTAACTTTGTAATAGACTTTAGTTAGGGTAAGTTAGCGCCATATTTAATTTTAAAGTGAGGTCAGTGGATTGTTTAACAGTTATGCTGATGAAACTTCTTATCCCGACTTTTAATAGACAATATGCCATGAAGTCAAAAATTGTTTGTTGTGATTAGGCTACATGATCTAACCATAAGTATATCAATATGGTGTATTACCTGACAACCATTTTAAACCACAGGCACCTCACACTGTTAAATCCTCATTTAATAGCAATGATATTTTATGGTCAGTGCATTACTACTAATTTCTCTGTGACCTTCACAATTAACTTGAGACAACAGCATTGACCTTTACATCCCAAACCCTTGTTAAATATGTTGCCTTTATTTGAATCTTTAATCAGATCTCTCAGGTGCTAAAAATAGACCAGCATTGGCCTTGGCAATTAAACCGCTACTTGAGCTAATGAGCCTATAGCCGAAACAAATGGGAAAGCCCAATTAATTGAGCTTGTGAAATTCGAAATATGGTTTTATTCTAGTGGCGATGAGGCCAAGTAAACTGCTGCACATTAATTTGGCTTTATTTTCATTAGCTTGCTTGATAGAGCAGCGACTTGCAGTGGAAACAGTAGCCTTTCCGTTTCACTTAGCTTTCCATTAAATCAACAAATTAAAATGGCAGGGTGCTGATCAGTCAAGCCGTTGGTTTAGCAACAAAACTGGTTAAATGGTCTTTTAAACAAGCAGTAGCAAAACCACTAATTTGCTTGTAGCTAATGGGCAAAAAGCTTTCTGCTGATCAGTCATGGAGATCCATCTCGCAGTCGCTCAATCCCCAAAAGCATTCGATAAATAATCAAGCCAAGCCAAAAGAAAAAAGACACAAGGAAAGCAATCATTTATTTGAAGCACAGTGCATTTGCCAGAAAGGCCACAGATAGTGGCGACAGCTACACAAAAAACATTTGAGAGCCTTTTAAAGGCAGACGGGTGGATCTGTTATGCTGCTGACATCTTAACCGTCAGGCATCTATCACATCCGTGGAAATGACTCTCCTATTTGCGAGCACCAGCTGATGCACAAAGACAACAATCTGTTTAGCGTGGCACTTGCTGGGTGTACGGCGGGCCGCCGCTGTGCTCATTCTGTGGAGTAATGAGGAAGAGTTTGTGGTTATTTGTGGGGGAAGGTTCTCACTTTGTCATAGTGCTGTATGAAAGACGTGGAAAATAGTCTGCAGGGAGAAACCAGGAGAGAAAATCTGTAGAGAAATTACTTGACAAATCAAACTGTCACTTTGTTCAAACAATAGTTCAACACATTCAGTCATGTGACTTTCTTCTGTGAATCACAAAATATGTTTTGCAGAATGGCAAAGACTTGCAAGAAGTGGTTGGTGAAATCACTCTCTTAAAATCATTAGTGCTTTGAAGTCTGTGATGGATGCCAAAATGTTTTGTGGCAGAGCCATTATAAAATGAAGAAACCTATGAAGAAAAACGTTTTTATGTATTAATGGTTGGACATGCACAAAGTATCTTTGCTTACTTTTCTAATATTTATTGGCTTAAAAGAAAAATCTATAATTTTGAGCCATACAATGTATTTTTGGCTATTTCTACAAATATAGCCCTCCTACTTATGACTGGTTTTGTGGTCCAGGGTCAAATATACAGCATCTTAAAAAATGTATTCCTAGTCCTAGCCTTACGACGGGCTATACGTCTTGGACATATATACTTCCAAGTCTTGGACTGGAGACATTATTTGGGAATGACTGACTGACTAAATGAATATGTCATTCATCTTTATTTAGCAAAGATGCATTAAATTGATAAAAAAGGTGACAGTAATAGCACGAACCGGAACAAATGTTTTTGACATATATTTAAATATGAAAAAAGTTATTATTAATGGCAATAATGTTCTTATGTCTAAAAAATGACAAAGCGCTTGACTTGACAAATGATTATTTATGAGCTTTAAGTTGTCAAAATGTGGATTTGTGGCTTGGCTTATTCAGTGTATGTAGTCTTATCTTTAACTCTCTCCTCATGGTGACATTTGAAAAATATTGCAAGTGAGAATCATATGAAGTCTCTAGTGTGAGCAAACCAAAGCCACACTGCAATGACAGAGCCAGCTTCTGTTCCTTCTCAAGGGTGAAGAAAATCTCCACAAGCACAGTTACATAATTGCTTTTTTTCACCTTTACCACCTTGTGAATTACATGACAATCACTATTCCGCTAAAGAAGGACAGAAGAGCTTGAATTCTTCAATGCCAGCAGTGCATTTGCTAGTAAGATTCTTATATTCTTATAATGTAATTCTCACTGGCTTCTAACAAAGTCTCAGTCAACAAGTTCAAACACCAGTTTAGCATTAGCTGACTTTGGCAAGAAAAATAGGATATAAATCTTTGGTTTATGGAATTTTTGTAGATGTGGAGTCATATTATCACCCTGCAGTTTTAAACAGCCATTGACAGATTTAGCAGCAGTGTATATTTGGCCTTTGAAATTTACAGTGTAGGCATACTGATGGATAACATGCTGAAAATGATTTTGTTTAGGATTAAATGACCTGTAAAGTTCAGCTTGACAAAGTCAATACTTAAATTCACTCTATAGCCTAAATTAAGTGCCATAATCCTTGGTGTTGTTAGACAGGAGCTGTCATTCACTGTCATCTGGCCCTTCCTCTTCTGATTGAAGGATAACGACCTCCTTCCTCTTCGCCCATTTTTAGAACTCCATTTAAGGGTTATTCTATAACTAGTCAGATTGAACCGATTGAACAGCGTCCTGTCAGAAAAGAGACCTCATCTGGATTCCCCTGCCCTCAATTTCAGGTGTGATGCCGGGTCACGTATGAAAAACCCCTTGTTCTGCAATCTGGTTTGACAACCAATACAACAGGTTGGGCTTTAAAAATAGGGCTAGTTTAAAAATCCCATAAAAGGGGTGAACAAAAGGTGAATCTGACAAAATGAAACGTCTCTGGGTTATGTATATAACCCTAGTTCCTTGAAGGAACGAGAACTGCATCCGAAAACGCTATGAGAATGCCTCATCGAGCCCGGGGTAGCTGGGAAGTCTAGCCTATAGAACCTTTCACAAAGGTCAAAGGGGGGAAGACCCACTGTCCTGCAAATGTCCGGAACCGAGACACCTGCCAAATAGGCCTTCAAGGCCGCCATACCTCTAGTTAAGTGAGTCTGACTCCTACCAGATAACTCAGAAACATGGAGATGGTCTCCACAGTCCAACTGCCCAGGGTCTGCTATGATGCAGAAAATCCCCTCAGAGGAGGACCAAAGCACACCAGCAACTGGTCCAACTTCCTCCAGAGAGCAGATCTACGCATGTAGGTATCCAGTGCTCGCACTGGACATAAACAGTGTAGCTTTTCCAGGTCTACCTCCCTGCAGGGATGTGGGCAGAATGCCTGAAGAACTACTGGCTGTGGTGGTACTGAAGGAACCTTAGGGACATAACCCGCTCGTGGGTAAAGAAAGACTTCAGCCAAACCGGGCACAAAGTCCTAACATGAAGAGGTCACCGACAGAGAGATGGCCCTGAGTACCACCGCCAGATCCCAAGTTGGAACTCGGGAGTGGGCCGGAGGCCTCATTCTCAGTGCACCACGAAGAAAACTAACCACTAATGGATCTCTAATCACTGAAAGGCCACCAATAAGGGAGTGGAAGGCCGATTTTGCCACCACATACACCTTAAGTGTGGAGTGAGCTAGTCCTGTGGACAGTCTAGTCTGCAGGAACTCCAGAACTGCGCTAATTGGACAGTTAAACTGGATCCTGATGATGACTATGACACCAAGAAGTGAAGAGTTTCCACTTCAACATGTAAGGTTTGAGGAAATTTAATCCTTCCGGGAAAGTTGGACTGAGAAAAAGTTCTTGCACGTTCTCTGCAGATGGCAAGCAATAAAAGCTAATCAGGGATCTTCAAAGACAATGAAACAGTCACCCCCCTTGACACAGTCACCCACTTTACGGCCCCCCGAACCCCCTACCTCCCACCTCACATTCTAAAAATCACTAAAACTCAAAGTGTCATATTTTGTGAAGATATTGCTCTTTCAATATCATATTTGGTGTCAATATAAAGGTCAAAATATGAGTGGTACAATGGTCTCAATTTCACAGCAGTCACTTATATTATTAAAACATTATTGAAAACGTATATAGATTTGGGTTCACAACCAAGAGGTGTGTCCTTCACCAAGGGACAGATTGGAATCCAAACAGGTGCAGGCCTAAGGCCACGAGAACTGAAAGCACAACAGATGGTCTCCTCAGGTATGCATTCTGTTAAATTGAAATTGAAATTCTCATTTCTTAAATTATGTGATTGGTTTTATATACTTTCTTGACTTACCAAAGTTATTATTTTAAATTGTATCTGAAATTGAATTCACAATGTTTAAATTATGTAATTGGCTTGATACAATTTTACATGATGAATAAATTAAATGTTATTCCTTGATTAATTTTGGAGTGTTGGAATCTATTATGACCAGTAGATTGCAAGTACTCTTTTGTGCGCATAATTCTACGACCAGGATATGATACACTGAAGGCTTGGGACTGATCGGAGCGGTTTGCACGTTCACTAAGACCTTTTGATTAATGCTTATCTCTGAAGTTTGACACATCGTGTATGGTTTTAAGGCTATATAAACTATTTTCTTTGCATATTACAAGCAGTAGACGGTGAGCAAGAAGGTTTTAGCCCCCTCTGACCGCTGACCTCTGAAATGATCAGGCTGGCGAGATTATGTTTATGAGATGAGACGCTAGACTGCGACACATCAGGTCCCCAATGAACGAATAACTGGTAAGATAGCTCATCCAGAATAATAAAGTTTATAAATTAAGACAACTCAATTCAAAATCAGCATTCAAGTTTATGATTATAATCTAAATTTAATAGTAACTTAAAATTGGAGCCAGATCAAAACGAGGTAAACACATAAAAGTAAAATTGGAAACCAAAATTAGGAAAAACCCGAGGAGTATTACTCAACAGAAGTGCTGGGAAGCAAGACGCGACAGGAAGGGGCGGACCTTAAAAACATATATAAGTTCCTCGTGGAAGGAGCTCTGGATTGCAGTATAGTTTGAACAACCTCGGTTTGAAACCTCTCAGAGGCCACACCCATAGACTCAACCTCTCTGGGTGAGGGTGAAACACTGAACCCTCTATTTAAGACAGAAGATCTCTCCTGATCGTCGAGGAGAAATATCCGGTCCGCAAACTGCACTCATCCTGGCCAACGTGGGGCCACCAACAGTAAACTGACCACATCCTAGCGGACTCTTTCCAGAACTCTTGGGATCAGAGATATCGGGGGAAAAGCATACAGGCGACGAAACCTCGGCCACGTCTGTGCCATAGCATCTAGACCCAAAGGAGCTGGGTGAACTAGAGAGAACCAGAGGGGACATTGTGCACTCTCTTGAGATGCAAACAAATCCACCTCAGGTTTGTAGAAGATTGTCCAGATTCGCTGCACGACATCTGGATGCAATCTCCACTCCCCGGGCCTCAGTCCCTGTCGAGACAGGATATCTACTTTTATATTCAAGTACCCTGGAACACAGACTGCTTCATCGGGAGAAGTCTGCCCTGGGACCAAATCAGAATCTTGTGCGCCAGCTTGTTCAAGGGGCGCAAACACAGACCTCCTGGTGGTTGGCCACAGGCCAAGCAGCCACTCATGACCACCCTAACTGGTGAGGGACGTGTCGACCGTCCATGTGACGCGGTGACACCAAGTCCATCAAGACCAGGCCTGATTTAGAAACTCAAGATTCCTGCATATAACCAAGACTCACACACTCCGTCAAACCCTTGTCTCTGATCTCTGCAAAGGTTTAGTGTACAGCATGCCTAGTGAAATCACGCTAGAAGCTGCTGCCATCCAACCCGTCAGCTTTTAAGAGAACTTATAGCCAGTGAATGGCTTCCCCACTCTTCTGACTATTGTGAAAAAGTGAGTGGTCTTCTGAAAGCACACTTCTCTTGCCATTTTTGTCTTGGCCCCAAACGTTCAAGTGAGCGAGGACAGCATCTCGATGCCTGTAAGCCTCGCTATCCGATCGGGCTAGGATCTAGCCAGCCCGCTGTAGTCAAAAACAGAGCTAGGGCCAAATCTACTATTCTTGAAAGATGAACAGGGCCACAAGAAAAGACCATCATTGGTAAGCTCTTTCCTCAGAAAGCAAACCTCAATGAGTCTGTACGTGAAGCACATGTATCAACTCTATCATGACAAACCAGTCCTCAGACCTGATTTGGAACACGACCTCAAGTGTAAGCACACTGAACTCCAGCTGACTGACTGAATAGTTGAATTGCCTGAGATCTAAACTGAACCTTAGACCTCACTATCAAGGGTAGTCCCTACTGACCTTTGATGGAAAATCAGCACCTGTCCCACCCATTCTGGCTCGCCAACCGGGTGTGGAACAGACTGCTGCAACACCCCTCGGGGACAGTACGCACCCGAGCTTCACTGAGACGCGACCCAGCTGCAGGTTGTGGGTCTAAGTTTTTGAGGAGCTGAAAACGTGGTCACAGTTCTGCAGTTTGGCTTACAATGTGCACCTTACTCAGCAGGTCTTCCTGCATATCTGACTCATCAGAAGCATGCAGCATATGACCCACTACCAATACGCTGTCAGTAATGTCTTGGTGCAACGGCTGAGTCTTCAACACATAGCCCACCAGGTGATAGAGAGCTTGAAAGCGTCTATTCAACCCACTGTAATGCTCTTTATTTTTTTTTTAAACCCTGCTCCGCCTCTAGGGAGTAGGGTCAGTGAGCTCTCTTCTATTCCAGAGAGCAGCCACCAAATGCTCCAAGAAACAAGCACTGCCTTGTAATGGCGGGGATTGAATTACCCAGAGAGATGCCTCTAGATCAATTTGCGAGCCTCGGCGACAGCGTGGCCAGCCCCGCGAGACACACTTTCGAGCCCTATGAATGCAGATACAATGCAATGTGAGCAGCTCCCTCGAGAGCAGCCGCATGCTCCTTTCCCAAACACACAACACAAACTGATGCGTGTCTTTGGGCGTGAGGAAACGGCCACATGGTGTAAAAAATTTTACGAAGTTCTTTCCAGACATGTTCTTTTTAATTTTTAAACTTACTAGTGTCTTTTATATTTTATATTTAATAAAATACCTAAACACTGTTCAAATCAGATACTCCAGTGCTTTTACTAAAGTTGTTTTGGAATTGGTGGTTTGTAACTTGTAGTGGATAAAGTTTCACTGTAAGGTATCTGTACTTTTACTCAAGTATGGTTTATAGTTAATGGAAAAGGGATTTTAAAGTCCTATTATACCATTTCCAATATTACCTCATGTGCAAGTGAATGTAAATGATCTACAAAGTTGTAAATCAAAGTTGATGCGTGTATTTGGGCGTGAGGAAACGGCCACATGGTTTAAGAAATTTTACGAAATTCTTTCCAGACATGTTCTTTTTAATTTTTAAACTTACTAGTGTCTGAATCAAAAAGCACACTAACAGTCACATAGAGAGTGCTGCTGAATGAATGAAGCTGAATGAATGAAGCTTATACTTTCTGGTCGGTGAGGTCATCCGAGCACTTCGTTTGACATTTTGCATAGCAGTTTCAGGGTGTGGTCACGCTGGAGGCGTTCCCATAGTGTTTTCGGACGCAGTTTGAGTTCCTGAAAAGGAACAAATGTCTCTGTCATATTTTAACCCAAATCAAAAGGAAACATTTGAAAAATGTTGGAATATTGCATATAAATTCACATAAATAATTTCCACTTGAATTACAGTTTAACAAAAACTAAAACATAAACTAATAAACAATGTGATGGATATTTGTCAGTGATAAATTAAACATTTAAGAAACGGCAAGAATATTATATTATATATTTGAATAAATACATTTTGAAAATATAATTAAATATGCATGGAAACGGTCTAAATGGACAGAAAAAAACACCTTTACTTTGTCAAAATCAGCTTTGTTTTCGTCAAGCCATTCTAGTCCATGTTGCTTTAAATGCTAATGAGCTCTTCTGACCACTCTTCCGATGAGCAGACTTTAAACTTCAGCCATAAAACTAACTAGCACATTACCAGGAATGGTAATTTGGTAAAGGGGTCATGCGGTGCCACATGCAGTTTTACAAGCAGTTTGGACTGAAATGTGTGTTGGGAGTGTATGTAAATAATCACCCTACAATGATAAAGATCCAGCAGTAGTTTTCTTTTAATTTAATAAAAATAAGTTGCCCCTTCTAAAATCAAGCCATTCTCAAATGCATGTTGGTGGGCGTCACACTGACAGAGCCCACAGCCACAATAGTTGATTTTCTCCCGACATCTGAGTGACTGAAGAAGAGGAAGATCAAATCAAATCACTTTTATTGTCACGTCACATTACAGTATGCTGGTACAGTACATGCGAGTGAAATACTTGTGTGCAAGCTACCCGAGCGATAGTGGTGTACATTTAAATAAAAATAA
>JAUYWG010000048.1:5791055-5834859 GCA_034779775.1 Enteromius afrohamiltoni
CTTGTATTTACTGTAATGATAATTTTCAGGGGGAAATTTCACAAATAATGCAAACAAAAAATGCAAAAATTGCACTGCAAAGCAAAAAAACATATGGTCCTAAATATATGTAAATCATTACTTTTACCTTTTTAATATGATCCGGACACCCCCCTTTGACAGATTTCATATTTTGTAGGCTGTGCTCTGGGCAGAGACAGTGCATTTTATTAACTGAGGTCAAGACAAAGGCATTAGATAAATAAATAAATAAATAAATAAACTCAGACTCAAACCGTTCCTGACCTAATTGAGGCACTAGAAATCGTTGGTCATTAACTTCCTGCCCTCAGTGTCTTGCTAACGGAATTGTCTCATGGATTTGACAGTGGACCTTGGATCCCCGAAGTAGATGAGAGTTAAGCTGCAGTGCAGAGAGAAGCCTCCTCCGCTAAAATCAATCTGAATGGGGACTTAGCTGAAGTATTGCGTGTCACGCTCATAGTATTTTGTTCCTCTGACCCAGCTGAAAGGTCTTGGAGGGAAATCCCTGTATCTGACGATATAATTCCATAACCCATGCCCTGATCTTTTCTTGCACCCAAAAATTAAAACTGGCTGAACATTTACTCACCTTTAGGCTATCCAAGAAATACAAACGAGTAGAATATTCGTTAATAATGGATTTGTTTCTTAGAAACATGCAGCCTTTCATTTCACAAAACATTAATTAATGGACTGGAGCCATGTAGATGCTTTGATGTTTTTGGTCGACTGTCAACTGACGGCACCCATTCACTGCTGAGGATCCATTGTTGAGCAAGTTGTGTATCGCTACATTTCTCAAAATTTTCAGCAGATTTACATTTTTGAATGAACTATTGGTTTCTGGTTCCTAAGTTGCTTGGAAAAAAGATAGCAATACTTTCCATAAAATGATGGTAACACTTGAGAATAAGGAAAACTTACTCATTGTACTCACTACAACTTTTCCCTCAATAAATTCACATTTGCTGCTTATTAATAGTTAGGTAGTTGTTAAGTTTAGGTAGGTCATGTAGACCTACCTACCTCATGTACTAATAAATGGCTAATATTCTAGTAACATGCATGCTAATAAGCAACTATAGAGGCCCTAAAATAAAATGTTACCACAAATACAATTTAACCTATTTAGCCTTGTCCCCAAGATCATATTATAGTCATCATGCAGCCTTGCACAAAACAATGACAAAATAATGTATATAAGCATGTATTTGACCATCCTGGATACTGGAAAACCCCCTGAAAGAGATTTAAATAAAAGAATCAGGCATTAATATATTTGTTCTAACTGTTTATTTAGCAAGAAGCTGTTGAAAGAGTAAGTAGAATGATGTTTAACAGAAAAAGTACCATTATTTAGAAATTGGGACCAAGCACTTAAAGGACTAAAGCGGTTCAGTTGTTGGTCGTGGGCCTGAATTCATATTTACATTATAGGAAACCACATATTCATTATAGAATGATAACAGACATTACTGAGAATGTAGCTGGTCTTGGTGATTAATTTCCAAAAGTATACAACGTATTGTTTTTCTCCATATTTTCAATGAAAAGAATAGTGAAAATACAGTCATTTACTCACCCTCATGTTGTTCCAAATCTGTATGCTGGTATTTTTTCTGAAGTGCATGCAAAAGAAGACTTTCTGAAAGGTCCTCATGTAGTTTCATGGCAATTGGTCTGTAAACCTTCCAGAAGTACACAAAAATAGCAAAATAATAACAGCATACGCATTTAGAGCACCATGTAAGAGATTTTTGAAATAAATTTTCTTTTAAATAATAACGCTGTCATTAAAGGCTGATTAGTTGTAACACCTATGAAGAATCCCCTATTATATTCAGACATTCTGTTCAAAACATCCCCTCTGAGAACACGAACCACTGGCACATGAATGTTTCATTCAGATGTATTTGCATCATCATTCAGCAGGACAATGACAGAGAAATATACATTCTGTGTGAGGAAAGCTCTTTTCCATGCCAGGAAGTTTACATGTCACCTCTTCTTTTTTTATTGCTCAAACTGTTTCTGCATAACAAAGATGCAACCATCATTTAATACAATCAAAGCAATGTGAAAATTAAAGCAGAGCTTCAAACTATATGATAATCGCACAGAAAACAGATTTAATACGATAGCATTGAGAAATAAAGAGAATAAATTAATATATTTCAA
This sequence comes from Enteromius afrohamiltoni, assembly GCA_034779775.1. Classification (NCBI taxonomy): domain Eukaryota; kingdom Metazoa; phylum Chordata; class Actinopteri; order Cypriniformes; family Cyprinidae; genus Enteromius; species Enteromius afrohamiltoni. The sequence goes on from JAUYWG010000048.1 coordinate 5,793,258, forward strand.
TAAATATACTGGTAAATAAATTGTAGCTAAAAATATTGAAAAACATATTGACACTTTGATATGAACTCCTAAACATTAGAAAATATTTTTCATAATGAACAAATTAACAATAATAGATAGTAATAAATAATTATAACATAATTATAATGTATACCAATCCGGAACATTTTGATCATTTTCTATAGAGCCAAAATGGCTGCAGCATGCTTAAATGAACATCATACATCTTTCCCTTAAAATGAATAACTTAAAAGCTTGCCTAAAATCTCTGTAATACAGATGTTTTTTTTCTCTGTATAAAACTGTACAAACAGACAGCATAAAACAGGCTCATGGTAAATAACATACAAGTGTGTAACGACACCTACATGAACAAATATTCCTTACATATATACAAAACAAAATGTTGTCTACTCTGTGACAGGCAATTGTAATTTGCAGAATTCAGAGTCAGATACATTTATATGATGTTACTGCATCATATTTTGTAACACACTGAATTTTAGGAATATTTAGCTTCATTTTAGAGGGTAAACGTTTGTAGTAAACATGCAATAGTTGAAGCACTTCGGTCTTTTGGTCCAAAAAAATCATTGTCTGTAAGAGTTCAATTACAGGAAAGCACAGTGGCAAAATGAGGAAACTACTGAACATGAAATCATCATGATTATAATTTTTTTTAACATGTTCACTAATTTCCTTAGCTCCAGCATGAAAAGATGAAGCGTGTCATTTCTGCATCATTAGCGGCATCAAACAGATTGTTTCCAAACACTCCATGTCTGCCATTGGTTGAAAAACAAATAGCCCCGCCCATATACAGTACGGCTGCTTAAAGTTCTTAAAGTGCCGCAAAGCCACAGTGTTTTCACTCTTTAAGTAGACAACATACAGATGTCTTATAGTTGTGTTTTCACATTAAACCTGAACAAGGAGAAAGTATTTGAACACCAAAAATGAAGCACTTCATCTTTGATGGAAGGATGTGAGGAAAGCTCAAGCTGTTATATTTATGTATTAAGTCTTCTTTATAAACAAAATGGAATACTATTAGGGGTGTAACGGTTCACAGAAATCAAGGTTCTGTTCGATAAGATACAGTAGTGTCACGGTTCGGTATGTTTTCGAAACGGCAAAAATAAAATTGAAAAAAGAGAATTTCTTAGATTTTTTTTTTCACATTTTTATTTATTAAGACTAACATAATATGACCTAGTCTTTTCCCCCCTTTTCTTTTACTTTGAACAACAATGGCGCTATACTTCACATATCTTCTGGGGTTTCTTCTTAGCAGCAAATAAAGAAGTGTTTTGGAAAAGTCAGCCTTGGATGGTATTTATTGATTAAGTAAAAAGTAGATTTGAGCCATTTCAAATGGTGAAAGCTGAGCGTCCCGTGTTTGTAGACCATGCGCGCCATCCACTGACATCCAGGACGCCGTTTCTTCCTGCGGGACAATCCGCGTGAGGGGAGACGACAGGGGAGATATCCACTATTTAATTTTGTGGCGTATGTCACCAAAAGCTTATAGCGGCCGTTCAAATGCAGCATGTTTTGCTCGCGCAAGCTCTTTATTTTCAACAGAGCCACACAGTTTAAAATCCAAAGCAGAAATGATTTTGTAACTGACAGCGCTTTCATGGTTGCCAAGTAACAGCAGACGCTACAGACGTGCGAGCACCAAAGCACTTTGAAATTGGTGGAGGAAGCGTCGCGCCTCGCATTTTCCACTCATTTTTAGACGCTTTGTGAACGTACCCTTATGTTACATTTAATGCTAAAGTATCGTTAACGCCAATACAAACATTATTTTAGTGTGTTAGAGCAGAACAATGCAGCTCTGGTTAAACAGCTGGATGCTGGGTTGAAATGGCAAAGGGAAATGCCTAATGTTACCTGAATGCCGCGGGAATTGTTTGTAATGTGTGTGTTTCTGGTTCTCGTCTGTTTGAGGGTGGGAGGAGCAGACAGGGGCCTGTCCAGTCGTTTGCCCTGCCTTGTTGAGCGTAGCACTGAAAACATTATATTTTACACAGTTTATTCTTTTTTTTTTCTTCTCTGAATTGGTTGGTTCGTATGCGTAACGAACCGAAAACCTCCTACCAAACAGTTCAATACGATTATCGTTACACCCCTAAATACTATATATTCCCAATGTGTAAACTCAAACCCCAGCTTGTGTTTTGTTGTTGTTGAGTAACTTTACTCAGAAATAGGGCACATTATGGAAAAAATACGGCATGCTATAGCCTTTTTTTTCTTGACTTCAAAGTTCAGTTTGAACGAGCTTTCCAAACAACCCTGATACATGTTGCTGCATCAGACCTTTATAAAGGTATGTAGTCAAAAACTGACAGTAAACAAATCTTCCAAAATGCTGTTAAAGGAACATTCCTGCTTCAGTAGAACAAAATAAAATCACAGACAATAAAGATACAGCAATGTGTGTAAACGATTGATTTCAAATGTTTTTTTTTTTGTGTATGGGCCCAGCACAAAATATCAGACCATCAGCACAAAAAGAGCTTGGCCTTATAACCAAAATATATTTATAGGCTACTCAAAAACAAGCACCATCACAAAAAGATTGAACTTTTACATCAAATGAATAAATAAATAAATAATTAAATAAATCACTATAATTTGCTAGTCTACATCACAGATAGAGGTCCAAAGTCAGATTCTCACAGAGCGAAACACAAACATAACACATCATTTTCGTTTTCACTACGTACATATTTACAAAGGCAAATGTCATTTCAAAAGCACTGCTGAAAAAGCTGTAGAAAAGAGCGACGAGGGATAGAGAGAGATAGAAAGGCATCTTGCAACAATCCACGATACGTCTGTGTGGAGCAGATGGGAAAGAGCGTCGGAGCGTGATTATATTCAGTCCCTGGGTGGTTTTGGCCTAGTCTTTAATCCTGCTTAGTGGAACCCGTCGCAACCCTGGACACCGTCTAATAAGAGGGCATCATGTCTTTGATCACGGGTTCTCTGTTCAAATACGTTGCCCAGTAAACCAGGTTGAATGTCCCGAAGAGAACTGGGAACATGATGCGGGACATGCGGTCGATTTTACTCACGCTGTTAAAGGTTTTCTTCGCCTCAGCCGGTTTTCCGTCGGCTTTGGCCTTTCCCTGTTCGGCTATGCTTCCCTTGGCGATGGTGGGGAGGACGGTGTCCTTGGTGATATTGGGGGCGTAGTTCGCCACGGCGACGGCGTAGGCGTTGTTTTTCTTGATGACTGAAGCTTTTTCCTTTTTCTGTTAAGAAAATAAGAGTCATTTTTAACCGGAAGTTCACCTGCCACTCCTGTTTGAGGAAGCAATTCTGTTGACAGTTTAGTCATGAAAGTGAGTAAGAACCATATTTACCCAATTATTTAACTAAACATTTGGTAACACTTTATTTTGATGGTCTCTTTTGAACAATCTGTTGACAATCTGTTAATGCACCTTTGCACCTACATGTCAATTAACTGTCATTAGAATATTTATACACTCTCTCATTAATATCTGCTAACTCTTTATTCTGATGGTCTCCCAAAAGACGCTCTACTGGCTATAAGTAACTTTGCAACTACATATCAACCTATTCTAACCCTAACCCTACCAGTCTACTAATACTCTGCTAGCACTCTATTGAGAGTTAGTAGATATGTAGGTGCAATGTTACTGCCAATCAACAGAATACGTTAAGGGACTATCAAAAGAAAGTGAAACCAAACATTCTTAAATCAAGATACAATTGCTTGAGAAATGCAAACCTAAGACATTAATTATTGTTTCATAAAAATGGTGTTTTTACTTAAAACAAATAAACCTTCTAAAGAAGACATTTAAAAAAAATCTTGATTCCTTAAGCTTATTGATTGGTGACCCCATTTGGAGATATTAATTTGTATTAAATTTTTCAGAAACTACAAACCTATTCATGTTAAATGAAGCAATAACCTACTCATCCCTGGTCGATGATATAGATGAACCACAAAAAAAACTACATATTAAACAAATAAATGTTAAAACTAAAATACTATGTATAAGTATTAAAACCATTAAAGTGATTTGCTTTGAATGTGAAAAAAACTAAATTTAAGAACAGATATTCATGCTATTAAACAGCATTTATGGAACTACAGCCAATTTTACTCCTGTGATAAATTAAACAGGGTATGATTTACGTAAAACTGTGTGTTACACACAAGAACAAAACTATATTAAAAGCAAGTTTGCTAAAAAAATAGTTAATATCTATGTACTGTATGCTCTTGGTAGACTGCACCGTTTAAGTGATTAAAATAGTAAGATTGGCTGCCATCCACCCTGACAGATTTCAGTCTGAACAAGACAATTCCAGCCTCAAATATGGATGTCAATCCCAAACACTGTTGGAATGCAGTCCATGTGTGTTATACATCATCCACTTGCCAGAGAAAACCACACAAGTTGTAAAACATGAGCGCTATTAAGATGAGAAGTTGATTGGACAACTGGAGGTGTCGAGAATGAGCAGACTCATGATGAAGAACGGGAGGAAGATTCATGATTCAATAAGTTCTTGTCATAACAGCAACGGGAAAATTCAGCTGTGCCGGCACCACTCACACACTGAAATCTAACAAGATCCCACGCACAACAAACAGTCATTAATAACAACTTTCTCTTTCCATTAACGTGCACACACACACACACACAATTCACACAGATAAGCCTGAGTAATATGGGATACAATTTTATGTCACCCAGCAAAAATATAGTCAAATCATATACTAAGTGTGTGTATGTATGCTTTTTATTATATATTTCTACTATATTTTTACTAAATGCTTTTTTATATTTTGTGTCCTTGTATATACTGTATAACATCTATAGGTTCTTACTCAGTCTGAGATGCAATACATGAACCCTGGCACATTTTACTACGTTGATATAGGTATGTGGCGGCTCAGAATTGAAATATCTGTGGGCTGTGGCTAAAAGTTAATGCTCTAACATGTTGGAAATTTGCCTTCAACAAATCCAACCCTAATCCTACCTGAAAGTGTTAACAAATTTAAAACTGATATATATATAAAATGCATTTGTTGATGCAGCTGTGTCATTTCAACTTTCTTTTACACAGATGTTAGAACCAGAGCACTTCGCCTCTTAAGTACTTTACTCCTTACTCTACGAGTAACATACTCTACATAGATATGAAGTTGGATATGTGTGGTGCTAACATTCAAAAGCATAACTGTTTAAATATACCAGTATACTAATACTGTTTTAAATGGTAAAGAATAAAACATCCCCAAAACATCAAGTCACGTCATGAAATTAAAATGGTTTATTTCATGTTGACTTTAAAGTAAGAAGTCCTGCCCCGAGTGATACAAAATGATGCTGCAGTAAAGCAGAACTGACTTGCGCAGGTGTTTCGATGGCTAATGCGCTGAGCGTTCAGTATGTTTCTCCACCTGGGTTATCGGCACATGCCTGCAGGCCCTGCTCTCATTCCCGGTACTTCAAAACGCCACAGACAGACCTCCACCGCCCCCCCCCACCCCCCATCCCGAGAGCAGCACCTCTCCCTGACGCTCTGATGAATGCGCTGCGGGAAGCAACGCTGTGGTAATTAAAGTGACTGACAGGAACTAGTAATGCATCAGTCTACACGCAGGATGGTTACTAAGAGAGGGGTCCTTAATATATGTCCAGCTCAAACACCACTAAAATTCTGCACTTAAACAATGTATGATCACTGGAAATGAGTCTGACAGATTGCTGTTCTTAGAGGTCACTTGGACACCTTGAATGAAATTGGAGAAAATCTCTTAAAGGTTCTGGTTGGGCTGAGATACAGTTTGGAGAGCAATACAAAGTTTGAAAGCACCGAAAACCACGTCATGTGTAGCTGTGCATGTTAAAATGAACACAGACAACGTGAGCATATTGTCAAACAGCCTTCAGTGAAACAAATGAAATGACACTTTCAAATCCCACAGAGCCTATTTCATGCTTAAATAATTTATTTATATGCTGCTTTAGAAAATTTATGTGGCAGATTCTGAGTAAACAAGTCAGGTACTGTGTGTATATGTGAAGTGTGTTTTCTGTGCCTCTCAGAAAATAATCTCTCAAAATCTATCAATAAAATAACACAGAAATCAAAAGAAAAAGATGTTTTGTTTAATAAATAAATATATACATTTTAATATACATATAAGTAAAATATGTTTATAATATTTTTTGCATTGTGATGTGTTTTGGGATTACAGTAATGAGAACACGATTTGCTTGCTTTGCAATAAGCATAGGGCTCCATTTTCTCCATTAAACATTTTGGAGTGAAAACATGGCTTTATTTTAAAAGTTTATAAAATGTTCACTGTTGTGGCACCAAATCAATGAGATCATGTGCATCAGACATCAAAAACTTGAACCAAGAAACCCAGAAATGAACATATACTGTCTGTGACTGTGACTGAGCAAGACAGTGCCAAAATCTGCATAAACATGCCAATTCTACAGGCTGTCATTTCTGATTGGCTGACTGACCTTCAGTGGGAAGAATGTGATTTGTGGAGATTTGAAGGCTCATGAATAAGCAATGATCTTGTGTTACAGATTCTGTCTAGGGGAAGGAAGAGACTCTATGAAACTGATATTAATCAATCCCAGATAATGAGAATAAGATTTCAGATTTGATTCTGCGGATGTTATGACAGATGGAAAAGAAGTCTGTCAGAAAGACAGGGTGACGGTAAATTTCAGGGTTGACCTCACTGGATTACAATAATTCTTTGCAGAGCACTAAAATCTCAATAGTCATTAAAATCATTTGACTGGAAAATAGCATATAATGCAGTTTTGCTTGGGCTTAATTTTAACTGACTGTGCTGTCATAAATCTTGTCTGCTAATAAATGCCCAATGCTGGTCTTGGATCATCTTTCTCTCATTATTGGTTTATAAATGAGTTAAAAAAATCTTTAAGCCTGAGTATTAAACTTTGGAGCATAACTTTTTCCGTACAGTTTGTATTTTGAACATGAATTTCAAACATGATATTTTACACTATCTAGACCATGAAATCAGTTATTTCACTGCTGCAGTGAGCAACCATCTGGTAACCATTCTAGAAAACTAAAATCTGGAACATATTAGCAACACACAGAATAAGTTAACAACCCCAAAGTAACACCTAAACATCATTAGTAAACCCATAGAAACCAGGGCTCGCAAAATCGCTAGCCCTACGTCCCGGGGCTATTGTGTCTTTCAGTCGGGCTATCAAAATCCATTTCAGCCCTGCCCGTCGGGCTATCATATAGAGAGGAAAAATATATTTCATTGCTTTTGCATCCTTTTAAAAATATGTTTGGATAATTATGTAATTTTCAGGCATTGGGGAGCCCCAGTCAATTAGGTTAAGTATTGAAATTGTGTTTTCAGTTTGCGATCACGCGAACTGTGTATGGTTTCATCGGGTGCAGGCGCCTGGACCGAAGGTAAGTAGTCTGTTGTGTTTATTTATCGGTCTGGTTAGTGTCACCGGATACAAATGCAGATAATTATTGGTTATTGTGCTGAGGGATCTGTTTCCCATACATTTATTTATTTGTGGACGACCTGCCACGATATCAAAACTGATACATTTTTCTAAAGGCTTTGTCGTATAAAAAGCAAAAAAAACTGTATTTTCTGAAGGAAGACTGTATTTAATAAATGTCCTGTTCATTTCATCCTGCGTGTAAAGCAGCGTTTGTAAGCTCAGAGCTGCTTTGTCTACAGCCGTTACCGGAGAAAACCTCCCGTTTCTCGTGCGTATGAGTTTGCAGTTTTAATAAATCCATCTGATTTATGCTTGTTATCAAGAAAATAAATTACTCTAGAATGATTTAGCTGTTCTTATTGATTCTATTGGGAATCGATAGAAAATCATAAACCAGCAAAGCACCATCTTAAACCAGCATCCCATCATCAAAACATACCTAACCAGCATATGCAGTTTTTTTTTCAGCAGGGTAAAAATAAGCGGCACGTGAATTTACGCAGGCATTTTAGTTCTGCTGAGCTAAATAAGACAAGTCAGGGTGAAGAAGGGACGGCCAAAGAAAAGCAGATTACCACACAACGGAAAAGTTCTGAAAAATCAGACTATGAAGAAAAAAGGAGATGCTATGCCCTCAGTGGCATTTTCTCAAATTTTCAGATTTAGAATCTAACACATCAGACCGAGTAATGTTCTACATGGTTCTCACAAGTGCATAGAAATTTCTGTTCAGAACCAATATTTGACATTATAATTGTAATTTGACTGCTGTATTTTATACAGTTGTTGTAATTTGTGTTTTAACACTTTTTTGATTGATGTTTTGTTTCCTTTACAATATTATACATTAAAACATATCCTTTTTTTTGGGCTACTTCAATTTATTTAGGGCAACCGAAAACTGAAGAGTGCCTGCCTGAAGGGCTACCAGGGATTTAGAAATTTTACAAGCCCTGACAACACACAGAACATGTTCGCTACCAAACTGTAACAGCTAGAATCCATTAGTAACCCCATAGCAATACCTAGAGCATGCTAACAACCACATTGTAACACCTAGAACTCATTAACAACCCAAACTCCTTGGACATGCTAGAAACCACAACCTAGCAATGGCTGTAACTTATTACAACCCATAGCAACACCTGAAAAAAAATTAGCAACCCCACTGCAATGCCCAAAAACATGTTAACAAACCCATTGTGACACCTAGAACTCCTAGCAACAAACAGAACATGTTAACAATCCCATTTTAAGACTTGCAATACAGAGAACATTTTATAAACGTCCAAATAAATGCAATGTCCAAAAGCAACACCTAAAACACACTAGCATCTGTGACAATGATCTAGCAACACATAGATCCCACATAGCAAGGCATTGAACTCATTTGCAGCCCTTAGCAACCCAGTAACGTTTTGCAAACGACGTGTTTTGGGAGGAGTGCTAGACGTGCTAGATAGAGCACGCCTACCCCTTTCCAATCACATTTCTCCTTCTTACTATAAATAGCCCCACTTCCTTTCCTATCGCATCTTCCTTTTCGTGCTTTTCTCCGCCCCGTCCGCCTCCAGCTTTAACACCCTCACACCTTCCTCCGTGGGGGGCATGCAGGGACTGAGCCGGGCTCTGGGCCCTTGCCCTCGCCAGGGTTCAGAGTCCGCTGTCCTCCCAGCACGCCCTGGACAGCTCGCCAAATTTTGCTTTCATTTGCCTTCATGATTGAGGAAGTGCAAACTCGTGAAATAGAACATGTTAACAACCCCATAGCAACACCTAGAACATGTTTGAAACCACATATCAAGGCCCTAGAAACACATAGTACTGGTCAGAACACCCATAACAGCACTGAGAATTCATTAGCATCCCATAGCAACACATAGAACAATATTAGAAACCACACAGCAACACCCTAACAACACCTAGAACTGATTAGAACATCAATAGCAACACCTAGAATTCATTAGCAAGTTCTTAGCAACACATATAACATGTTAGAAACCACATAGCAACTTATTATGCCTATGATACAACCCATAACAACACATAAAAGTATAAGCAACTAAACATAGCAATGCCCTAGCAACACCAATAACTCGTTAGAACAATCATAGCAACACCTAGAACTCATTAGCAAACAATATAGCAATGCCTTAAACACATTAACAAACTATAACAAAACCTAGAACATGTGAGCAACCACAGGCAATTGCACAGGCGATCACCACATTCTTCTGCAATCAATCAGTCCAGAGTTTCTGCATGAATAATCACTAATGAATCTGTACTAATTAGATTTAGATGAACCCTCATTGTAATCTGAGCCCCTGTAGTTTCCCCTGGCTCAAATGAGCAGGATATGAGTGAGGTCTGATAAGATCATAATGGACTAATGTGGACTGTGGTTATCTCATCCTGACCTGCAGCAGAAGTATGTAATGCCACATGTATCATAGACAGCACATGATTCTATCAGCATGGCTTTACAGTCAGGATATCAGTGAACTGCTAGAAAAGAAATTACTTAACAGATCAATGCGCAATGATGTTAGATCTTATAGCTGTTGTTCAACATATACTGTATAATTAACCTCTATCTACAGTCTTAAAGAAAGGTGATTTGCGATGGCGTAGAAGAACCTTTTTGTCTAAATGTTTCTGTTTCACAAAAGGTTCTTCGTGATGAAAGAAGGTTCTTCAGATTATAAAAAGGTATGATAGAGATGGTTCTTTAAAGAACCTTTGACTGAATGATTCTTTGTGGAACCACAAATGGTTCTTCTATGGCAGTGTTTCTCAACCATGGTCTGGGGCTCCCCCCAACACTGCACGATTTGTATGTCTTTCTTATCTGACACACTGATTTCAGGTCTTGGAGTTTCCTCTAATGAGCTCATGAGTTAAATCGGGTGTGTTTGATTAGGGAGACACACAAAATATGCAGTGTTGCAAGGCGCCCAGGACCAGGGATAAGAAACACTGTTCTATGGCATCGCTGTGAAGAACCATTTGAAGCACTTTTATTTTTAAAAATGTACAGTATTTTAAAAAAGGTAAGCTATAATTTGAATATTTAAAGGTCTTTTACTTACTAAAAAAATAAACCATAAATATTAAGATGATGACAGAAGGCATGTAATACAGGGATAATCATGTTGCTGTCCAGTAGAAACAAATGAGGTATCCACATCAACCTGAAATGCTCTTAAATTCCCATCAGTCACTTCATATTTTCAGAGATGTCACACCAGTCAAAAATTTACCGCACTGTCATCACGTCCATCAATCTGATCCATACATGATTAATTATAATTACCTTGTCATTGACCACGCTCTTGCCATCCCAAGCCCAACCGCGCTTTGTGAAATAGTTGACTGTGGCGAACTCAATCAGGGCTGAGAAGACAAAGGCATAACACACTGCAATGAACCAGTCCATGGCTGTGGCATAGGCGACTTTCGGCAGGGAGTTACGGGCGCTAATACTCAAAGTGGTCATAGTCAGTACAGTGGTCACACCTGAGAGGAACACAGACAACAACAACATAGTGAAAAACATTTCTGAGTCACCCAAAACATTCTACATCTGCCACTGATTGTAAAATGCAAATAAATAAAATAGTAAATAAATGAATAAAACAACAAACATTTATAAAATGATACCAGAAACTGGTAAAACAACAAATAAAGCAATAAAACAATAAGCAAAACAATAAATAAATGAATTAATGAATGAATTTTTCAGACCTTTTTAATACTTTTGAAAAACACACAAACAAACAAAACACCCTACCTCTGCTTTTGGTAGGAAAATATAGATAAACACTAAATAAAACAATAAATAAATATCAAACAAACAATTAATTAACCAAGCACAACAGCTCTTTATAAACCACGAACAACCAACCTCATCTCATGGCAATTTGTGCATGTTTTACATATGACCTGATTTGTACAAACTCAAATTTATGGCAAATGTGGCAAATTCATAGAAAACGAAGGACTACCCCTAAACCCTTCGCAGAAATTGTACAAAAATGTAAGATTGAGGTTGTATGAATTCATATGAATAAGCCATTTTTTTTAAATATTAAAAAAAAAATTGTGAGATAGCATTATAACAACCTGTGTGTTGTAGGAGAAAGTGTTTTAACATCACAAAAATGACATCACCTTTAATGACTTAAGTGAAAGACTAAACATCTCTTAAGCTTGAGTCTGTAAGGACCCTGCTGTTATATCTTCAGCACAACACATTTTTTGCAGTCTTGAGGCTTCTAATCATTCAAAAACATGACAACCCTTTGGCCTGAACATTTTATTGCTTTAATGCTTGAATTGCTCTCATTCTTTTGCATTCCTGTCCCTTTCTAAGAACTCTGCTGTTTTTACTGAAATGAAAGTATTTTTTAGAAAGTGCCTTGTGATTTACAGGGAAAGGCTTGAATAAATCTGTTTTTGAGGGGAATAATACAAGAGAGTAACAGCCTTGTTGGGTCGTGGGGCCGGGGAGGCAATAACCTTAATGAGAATCTTCCAGCATTTTCCCACTTTTGGTTTGCAGTGCTCTGAACGTTCTCGGCTGAGACTCGGTGGCATCGTAAAGGGATTCTGGAGAGGAACCTATGCGTTCCTGACTCCTGCCTGATCCAGGTCTGCAGTGACAGATCGGCCTGACAGACGGCAAGCTTGGGGACTCCGATTGCAACCATGTACGTAAACAAATGCCTCCAATTAATTTCCATCGCCGTCAAACTCTTCAGTATTCTATCCCAGGTGGGACGAGCATGACAGCAGTTTGAAACGGGCTGACAACCAGAGAAAAGCAGACAGGGAGTGTAGACACCTTCAGCCATAATGCAGATATCCATCCTGTGACCAATGCAGTCAATGCATCGGTCAGAAATGCTGCAGTGAAAGGCGAAAGAGATCAACATAATCTCACACAGCGGATGCATTTCAGCTGATCATCTTAAATGTAATTACAAATTGTAGGAAGTGCATTAGCTCTTTCTGCAAATATCATAGAGAACACATTTACACAGGAAGTGGAAAGAAATGTACCATCAGTCATTGTGAACCAACTCATTAGCCTTATTTCTCAAAATATCCCTAAAGTAAATGGTTACTAGACAAGTAAAGTGCACCCTTTTATTAAAATATTGTATTTTGTAAGACAGTAGTTTGCAACTAGTTGCTTAATTAACCACGTTTTTATATTAAACATTACAGCATTAGATTTCAATCAATATAATTAACTTAAAAACTACTTAAATAAGTAATTTAGTACATTAAAATAAAATAAATTAACAATTTAATAAATTAAATAAATAAATGATTAAACACTTATTGTTATAATGTAAATGAAAACAAATATATTATATATTAAGTAAGTATTAAGGCACACATTAGTGTTTTAATATTAAACCACAAATAGGGAAATAAATAAATAACTAAATTAATTCTAATCAAGTATAAATTCCAACCTTTATAAATGTAATAATAAATTGTAAAAAATAAGTACATTTTGACACCTGCTGTAAATTAATTAAACATTAAATCACACCTGTCATTAATTGTAGTGCAATAAATAAATAAATAAATAAATAAATACGTCTGGTACATTACACTGTAATTTATTGAAATAAAGTCTATAATACAGGTGTACTGGGAGCAGTGAAGGCTGCGCAGGAACATTGATTGCCTGTGTAGCAGGTGATTTGCTTGCTGAAGTGTTCAAATCTTTAATCATCTCATTCGTAGAAACGGTGTCAGACTCTAGACTGCAGGATGGAGAAGTATCAGTTTTGGCATGCAGAGAAATGTAATGGAACACACTTCAGCCCTTCAGGGAGATGAAATGAACAAACTCCAAACTGCCTGAAACGACTTCAAATGCCTCTGTTGGCACGTTTAAAAAAACAAAACACCATCTGAAAAATCCATCATACTAAATTTAGGTTATGAAATGGCATGGTAACCAGCAGAGTGGCTGAATTCTATGTAATTATTTTTCAGCTTCCATCAAGTATCGTTATTGACCAAGCTGCAAATAAACTCAGCTGAACCCCTAAAAAAAACATACCGTAACACTAAAATCTTACCCTGGAAGTCCAATGCACTACAGAGATTAGCTCCAACCCTGATAAAACTCACCTACCTGAGATTTTCTAATGATCCTTAAGACGCTGATTAGCATTGTTAGGAGTGTTTGATTAGAGGTAAATTCTGCAGTGCATTGGACCTCAAGGTTAAGATTTGAGAAACCCTGCCATAATATACATGGCATGACCGTTTTTTTTTTGTTCTTCAGTGGAAAGTTGTAAAAACAGTTTACCTTAAAATTAAAAAGTACTCACCGTCAGGCCATTCAAAATGTAAATCAGTGTGTTTTTTTTTATCAGACAAATCAATATAGATAGAAGCAATGATTTGACGTTAAGAACTTCCTGATGATGCATTTGTTTCTTACAAGCATGCAGCTTTTTCACTTCACAAGACATTAATTGAAAGAATGGAGTCGTGTGGGTTTTTATAATCAGTCTGGACTCTCATTCTGACGGCACCCATTCACTGCAGAGGATCCATTGTTGAGTAAGTGATGAATTTCTTTCTTCATAAGACAGATTTGAAGTAATTTACTGTAGTATTACATTTACATCTTGCATAGATTGATAGTGAGCAATTTCTAGTTAAACTATTCTTTTATTGCTTTCAATTCCTTAAAGCCTTTGACAGCATTTTCACACACAAAACAATTAACATTATTCTCAGATTATCTCCCCAAATTTGTATGACTTTCTTTCTTTCTTTTGTGCAGCACAAAATATGATGTTAGGTAGAATGGCTGCTTATTTCCATTCAACAAAGCTAAATGCATATAAACATGCTGACAATCTCCAAAATTAACAAATGATTTACTACTGATTTACTCCTCATGACTCGCCTCTATTAAAGTCATATGGTAGCTTTATTTAGCGACATGAAAAACCAAGGCATTTGGCATCACTGTCGTCAAACTTGCTGCAATGTGTTTTTTTAGAAACCATGTTTGAAAGTAACGTGTTTGAAGATTTGAGAGTTGTCGCTGACGGCAAGATTTTCCGCGAACAACTTCATAATTTTGGTGTGCTCCTTTCACAAAGCTATTGCATCACATCAGAGGTCTAGAGAACGTAACCCATGAGTCATACGGACTGATTTTATGATGCTTTTTTTTGTTGTTGTTATTTTCAGAACTCAAAATCCCAAGTCCCCATTATAAAAAGCACTCTGGGCATTTCAGCTGTATAACTGCTTTTGTAAAAGAAACCCATATTGGTTTGCAACAACATGCGGGTGAGCAAATCAACAGTTTTCATTTTCAGCTGGACTAATCCTTTAATACTTTAAAAATAAAAAACACATGGCCACGCTGTGTACATACAAGTGTCATAATAAAGTATACATTAGATAACGCTCCAAAGCTATTTAGCCTGGAGCAAGTTTTCAATTATGTAGCTCTCGACCGCCTTCATGCTTATCTGATCTTAATGATATTCTCTGTATTTCAACTTTAATAACTCAACACTTCATAAAACTCTAATAAGCAATCCACGACATGGTAAAAAGTCATAGAGTTGTTTTTACAAATTCATCTGATGCTCTACAATTAATACACTGACATTTCAGGGTTATTATTTGACAAGGCATGATCTCTTTGGGAGCACATTTGCCTGATGGCAGGTTGTTTAAAAGGCTTGTAGACAGATAGTATGAGAAAGAAAGAGTGACTGGGACAGCTGAAGAACTGTCAGAAGACTCCAGGGACAGACAGAGGATAAAGACACAGGCAAAAAGAGAGAGACGGGCGGTAGGGGTAGAAAGACATCTGAACCTATGCCAGGGGCTCATCTTCTCAACGTTACCTGCTTAGCAACACAGAGCTCAGGGAATCTTCACAGTAACCGAATTGTTCCGTACCTGAGCTCCATAAATCCTCAGAAAGGACCGGCTTCCCCGCTAAAGTCTCTAATCTAGGGCAGAGGACCCAGGAGCCAGGGGCTCCCAGGGCTCCTTGTGCATTTTATGGCTTGAAGGTCACCTCTTCAGCTACAATAGTGTTTCTCAGTTCTGATCCTGGAGCACAGTGACATTTTGAATGTTTTTAATACCTAAAATAGCCAATTTAGGTCATAGAGACTCTATTAGTAATCTAGAATCAGGTGTACTGCTATATTGGAAAAATGCTCCAGTTTTTCTTTCACCAAAAAGAAATACTTTGTGTATTTCAGGATTGTTTCCCATCATCTTTTGGGAGATAAAAATAGCCTGTTCATTATACTCTATATGTAAATATCCTTGCTATTGCCTAGATTTTTGGGGGTAAAACAAACTTATTACAGTTTTCCCATGGATTTATACACTTCTGTAAATAAGTTTGTCTTCTTAGAAATGAATAGGTAACTATGGTAACTGGGATTTGTCTCTAACATAAATATTTCTCAGTTAATTTCGTCAGTGACATAAATTATTTATAGACACACACAACATACAGCACATATCTTGTTAGAATTGGAAATCTTGACTCAATCTTAGCCATGTCAATTTTAATCTACGAACAAACGTTCACCTCTTACTTCAGCTCAGTGTGACCTTAGTCCTCCATTAATCTGTCAGAGTAAATTAATTTATGCAGATTTTCTGCATTAGTTCGGCTGGAGGCTGGCAGTGCATCATAAAATCCTGCAGAAGTCACAAAATCAGCTTAGCAACTCTGTGGAAAGTTTTCAGTTGTAATCAAACCTCAACATGATAAACGCACTTTAAATTATGGTTTCTGGTTATCAAAGTCCATTTATAATACTAAAACACCTAACATTTGAATTTCAAGCAACAATACACAATTTTTTTTTTTTATTCGTTTTTTGATTAAAGATTTGATGAACAAAAAGGGCCATATATATGTAATCCTGTAAAAAAGAAGAAGAACCGCATGCTTACTGAAGTCTCTTTAAACTCGTCAAAATTAATTATGATCTAACTCTCGATAGTGTTTTTATCTTTGTCTTTGCAACACTAATATGCTGTCATATTTCACTTCTTTGGTGTAGCATCATAAACGTGAAATATTTTAAAACCCCTGATCATTTTAAAATGCATGGTTAAGTTTAAAATTCATTCAGAGATTAAACTCACCAAAAACAGTGCGGGCTGGAACAGACTCTCGGTTGAGCCAGAATGACACCTGGGACAGGATGACGGTCATGATGCACGGCAGGTACGTCTGAATCACAAAATAACCAATCTTTCTCTTCAGGTGGAAGTGGGCCGTCATCACAGTGTACTCACCTGTGAGAACAAAAGAGGGAACATGGGAAACAGTACAAAACCAAACAAATAATTGACTTTAAGTAAATATAACCAAGCAAACCTACTGTCTAAAAACGCTGGATATATGTGATGCTAACATTCAAAAACATCGGTTTTTAAATATTCCGGCATATTAATATTGTTTTAAATATATAACATGATATTCTTCAAGCATTTTAATGCGAAAATTACACTTTATTAATCAAAACCCGTGCCAGAGTTTTACTGCCTCTAGTCACTTCTTTTGGAAACTGCAGTGATATGTACATGTTGGTAAGTATATTGTGTCTCGCTAAAAAAGTGCAAGGTACGTTAATGCCATGAGATCAGGTAGAAATTTCTTTACTTTTGTAGCTACATGAAGAATGGTGAAGAATTAAAAAAGAAATATGAGGATCAAAGTCTTGATGAATCATGATACATTTCCTGCAAGTACACAACAGAGAAACAGCACAGGTAATTCCTTTTGATTGATATAATATCAATGGAATAATGCAAAACACAGTTTCAGGATCAGTAAGAAATATTTATGGCTGACGAAATTCCCCAATTCAGCTGCCATCAAAAAGTGCTGACAAATTTTTTTATTTTAGATCCTGATGGGAAATCAGAAGTAAAGAGTGTGCAAAACGGGACTAGGTGAAGAAAAGGCACTCTGTAAATAGAACATCAAAGAGCTGGATTATGAAATGCATATTGCTACCGAGGATATTCTAAAAGAGCTGATGTCACAAAGCAGAGGAGGGAAAGATAAATGTAATTATAAGCTGGGAGCTCTTTGAAGGATGCCACAATTACACCTCATCTCACGAAGCCCTGGATGAAAAGATCAGGTCAGTTTGTTACAGAGCAAGACGGCATAAAGAGAGAAAATCTCCTCGACATCATCATGAGGTTTTCAACCTCATTATCACAGAGCATTATCCCAACCGCTCGAAGAGACTCAGAAATGTGGCAAGCTGCCTGAAAATGGAGAATCTCTACCAGCAAGCTGCCCACAAAACAGAGAGAGAGAGAGAGAGAGAGCGGGAAAGCATAACACTAAATATGGAGGAAGACATTGGTTGCCCATGGCAACAGAAGAGAGAAATCTATCTGACGCCTTTGGATCTTGGTGGAGGACGCCGCACTGGTGCCATTTGGCAAAGGGGGGGATCTCCTGGTCCTTTCTGCAGAAGAAGCACAGACAGATTTTAGCCTGCTCTAATCCTGTAAAACCCACTCTTCCTTTTCTTGTTTAAATGCACACAGCACCTTCTCGGAGTTTGTTTCCTCTTTTCACAAGCGGCGGTTGGCTCAGCACGGAGCCGTGGTGGGGAAAATAAGCACAGATCAGGCTAAGCCACGTCTGATTTAATTTAATTAACAGCAGTCCACTAGAGAAACGGCATGATGAAATGTAAATGTGCATAGAGAGAGACACAGGAAAGAAGGTGAGAGTTCAGGCCTGTACGTGTGTGAGAATGTATCTCTACTGAAGAAAAAGAGACTGTGCTGAAATGTATTTCAGTTAACTGAAATAAGTTTAAGCGGAATAAATGAAAACTAAAACTGAACCAAAGCTGAAAGTTACATTAAAATAAATTACACTAAAATAGTAATGTTTTAAACATAAAAAACAAAAACTCACAAATTCATAGATTGCAAAATTTCAAAAGAGATTCACTAAAATTAATTATTATTATTACTGTAATATTATTAGATTTGTTATTAGATTTAACAAACTAATAGAAAATAAGAAAAATGAACCAAAATGAAAAGAAACCTGAATAAATTGTATAATGATTAAATATTAAAATTAATGCTAAAATACGTTTTTGGCAACTGAAATAAATAAGAGCTAAAATTACTAAATAAAAATAAAACTTAAAAATTAACCTGATTATAAATATTATTAGAATTAAGATATAATATTCCATATAACATCAGATTTAACAAACTAATAGAAAAAATAGAAAACTGAACTAAAACAAAAAATAAATATAATAAATAAATATATATAAAAATATAAATAAAATATATATAAATAATTATATTTAATAATAAATATATATATATATATATATAAATAAATATAATAAGCTAGCATTGACTAAATATTAAAATTAAAGCTATGAAAATTATGCTAAAATATGATCAAATATTTTTTTTTTTAAAAATAAAATAAAAGTCTGATCCTACACATACAAAAACATTGCAAAAGGTGACAGATCTACATAAAATAAAATAATGTCTTCTTGGCAATGACTGAAATAAGTTGAAGAACTAAAATGACAAAATGGAAATCAAAACTAAAATTGGACTAAACCTAAATTGAAATGAAGAAACACCTAAATAGAAATATAAAAATAAAAACAGTAATACAAATAACTGAATAAATGAAACTTAAAATATAAAAAGAAATTAAAGCTAATTCAATAAAACAGGATTTTAGCCTTTGTAGGCAGTATACAGTGAGGAAGCTCATTAGTTTTTGTAACTAAACTGTGTGTTTGTGTGTCCGAGCCTCAGTCTGTGCACCGTGAAGATGTTAATTAAAGCGTGAAGATGACGATCGGTCACAGGATGACACAGGAGATGCCGTGATTCCAGAACACACACTGGCTCCTTTCCAAACCCCAGTGAGCTGCTCTGCTGTCTACTATTTACATAAGCAGATGCTTTATAAGACAGCTTCATAATCGAAATCAAACCCCATGAGAGGCTGAAATAAAATACTCTACATATCCAGTAAGCCTATTAATGCATACTTAAAGAGAACGGTTCCTGTAATGGCATTTATGGTTACATGAAGAACCTTTAATACCCATGCAAGTGGATATTTGAAAGTGCAAAGAGTTGGGAGTGTGCATGATGCCTAAAAATGTTGTCTAGATAGACAGCTCCCTAGGGTTTGGAATGGAGCTAATATAGAACAGCAACACTATGCTTGACACAAGAAGCCTGACCTCACCCTGACCCGAAGACCAACACAGTAATAACAAGAGAGTGACACTCGTTTTTTTTTAATGAATTTGTTTCATTTAATGAAGACAAAGAAACGGCCCTCTGAGACACGACTACATGGAGTCTGTTTAAAAAGATGAATGACGCAGCAATTAAACATCTATTGAAAAATGTCTTAAAGTGTCTGTTTCATCTTAAAGGCACAATATGTAAGATTTTTGTTAGTTAGACAGTGTTATATATTTCATGCAGTTGTGTACTTACCTTATCTCAATAGTTAGATTTAAATAATGAACCGTCCCTGTTCATTTTCGCCTATCAATGATTCAATATCCGCACTATCCTCGGTTTCCGGCAACATGTGTGGACAAACACGGAAGTGGTAGTTGTTTATTGTGCATTTCGATATCATAGATCATGCGTACACTCCATACAATCCCAAAAAACATAGATGTATACAAACTGTGGCAAGAAGATATTGAAACAAATAAACGAGAACAAATATTGGCGTGGCGTTTCCGAAATGGAGGGAGCCTTGCGAAAATCTCGGACTAGACAGAGACTCCACTCTCACGTGTGTTTTAATAGAGGGGTAAGCAAATATATATTATTCATTGTGAAAGTAAAACCTACATATTGTGCCTTTAAATCAACAGACATTTACACAAAATGTCTTGTTTTCTGAAAAATGTATCAAAATTAAGTCCATTTATGCTTATAACATGAAATAAATATTTGTGAGTGGGGTAAGAAACATTCTTGTTTTAATTAAATTACATTTTCTTACCACACTGACAGCTATTTTTTGTTATCACTTTTAAATAAGGCCTCATTAAAGTTAGTACATTCACATTATCTAAGAAAGAGCAATACATTTGTTACAATATTTATTAGTTTTATGTCAGTTAATAAAATTATGACTATTCATTCTTAGTTCAAGTTAGTTTAGAATCAAGATCTGTTTAATATTTAAAAAAAAATATTTATATTTGATTTTAATAATTTATTAACATGAAAAAATAAATGACATTGTTTAACATCTTATATTATAAGGCTACTGCATTTAAAAAATATATTGCAAAATGTGGAAATTAACATTAACCAGGATACAAAATATTCTTCTTTGTTAATTAATATTAAATAATGCAGTTAACTCATATTAAGAAATGGAAGCTTATAATTTGTTTCAAGCATAAACTCACTTAATTTAGATAAAAAAAATAAAAATAATAAAATGTATGCTTTCTTTTTAAGTAAAACTATCTTGATTTAAGAATGTTTACATATTTGCAAGACAAAAATAATAAAAAATATTTTTTTTTGCAATGTGAAAAAAGCCAATTATTATGGTATCAACAATTTCAGATTTCTGTGTCCATCACTAAAAGAAAATTAACCCGTGGTTCGTCACTTTTACATGTTAATCATACAGTCTTTTTTAAGTGAAGTATTGTGTTTTGGGCAATGATAAGCTGCTATATAGACCTGACAATTAAAACTGAATTTCAGAAGTCTGACAAATGATTACAGATCTACAGTGTTAATTACCGCTAGCGAGCCTGTGTGTCGTTCTTTCCCAGCGCAACCGTGATGCTGATCATCATAGTGATGCTGCAGATGTCTCATCTTCTAAGCACGGTGTCACTGACAGTATACCAACATCATTTGATCTTCCCTTGTCTCTCGTTTTCCATCTTTTTGCTGGCGAAACCCAGATACTTTGATGAAACCATTGCCATCAAGCATGTTCGCCAGTAATGATCTCCCAAAAACACACAGATCTCAGCGTGTAAACATCATGATGGACAGAAAAGAGAAATAAAACTGAGAGAGGGCCGATTGTGTGATTAAATTGTGGGAGCATATCCCTGAAGATGTTATTGACAAGGGCCTGAAATACAGATGGACTGTTTGATAACCCGAATGGCATCACAAGGTATTCATGTGGCCAGTGGTGGTCGAGAAAGCAGTTTTTCACTCGTCCTCCTCCCGGATGCAAATGAGATTATAGGCACTCCGCAGATCAATTTTTGTGAAGTAGCGTGCAGATAAGGGGTGGCACTGTTAATGAAAAAAAAACAAACCGTTCGGTTCTCTTGTCTCGGTTCGGTTAATGCATGCGTCGCATGGTTCGACTGTTCATGACATGCGCAATGTAGCCTCGTGCCCCGTATGTGACGTCAGTGTGTTTCCCTTTCGCGCAAAAGAATTGAGGTGTCTACTTGTGGAGTGAGTGCTGCAGGTCACGATACTGTGCAACGTTTATTAAATCCAGGTCAGACAGGCAATGATCAAAGGGCTCAGGCAGATAAATCAACATAGGGCAGGCGGAATCAAGGTCATAAACAGGCAGAATAGTCAGGGCAGGCAGCAAGAATCAGAAAACCAATACACAGTCAAAATCAAACACGGGTATGCAAAAACAGGGATAAAGCGCTGGGAAATGATCGCCGGGGCAATTCCTACCATCGGCCAGAGCGGCGTTTAAATACTGTTCATAATGACCAACACATGGAGCGCGAATCATCCGAGGTACGTGGGTATAAAGAGTCCGGATGGGAACGTTAGAAGGTTCCCGCTGCTGAGAGATCCACAGAGGTGCGGCTTGTGACAATAACATAATGCAACGTAGTGTAACATTAAGAATATTTTAAATTAAGAACACTATTTCTAATTTAAGGAACCAATAAAACATTAGTTCACCTAAAAATTTACATTCTGTCATAATTTACTCACCTTCATGTTATTTGATATATTTTGTAAGTTACTGGGTGAAATGTTTGAATATCTTCATGCTCCAAAAGTTCTACACTATGGAAATGGCATCAGTGTTTTCATTTTCGGGCGAACTATCTCTTTAAAATCGGCTACATTGTGACATTATTTTCATGATAACTAAGCACATTTCCCCCTCATTATTCTTATTACTGTAATGCATCTGGCCATTTTACTGACAATGTTTTTCCCCCTTTTTCTTTGGTAATTCTCATTATTCTCAATGGAGCATCTCATTAGATTCTCATTAATGTATCACTGCTTGATTGTAATGACAATAATGTCATAAAATTTGAATGGTCCCAAAAATAGGCTTCATATTCTTTAAGCAAAATATTATTTCATATATTTCCATTTCTGATTTTTGGGGTGAAATATGACCAGGAAAGAAGATTCAGTCATTAATATACTAATGCATATTCATTGTTATCTTAAAACCAAGACAAGTCTGAATAACACATGAGCATCACGTACCCTGACATTATGTTAAAGTGCCCACCTGACACTACGCCTTTCGACTGCATTTGGTTTTTGTAAACACACCCCTTCATTGCATCATTAATAAATGCGAACACACACATGCAAACACACAAACTGGAGTGGTTTTACTCTAAGTGGTTTCCCAGCCTGTGGCCTCAAGTAAGAAAGGTATTAAAAAATCCTTCAGATATTACAAACACTCAAGTGTGCAAAATGTAGTGCACACTCAAGTGTGGCAGATGACCCAATTTCTTCACACTAGACGGCATGTTCACGCTGTTGTAATGAATGATTAATCTTACATCACACGATGGGGACTTACAAGAGCCTTGGGAGAAAAGCCCCAGAGGCTCATGGATGTGTGTTTTAATGCACACATTAGTGTGAGCGTGTCACCGGTACCGGTTTAAGTACATCCGCTTGCTATGGGTGATGTAAACGGAGCATAACAAATAGGTCTGAGCAGAAGACACCGATCCTGCAGGACACAACAAGCAATGCCATTGCTCGGCAGGGGAATACTGTCTTAGGAAATATTTGAGCTTAATGAATAGAATAACAACTCCTCTCATTCCTTTATGCCCTCACAACATCAGAAAAAACATGTTGATACATTTTGATCATTTTTTATCCCATTTTACAACATAAAAGTCTCAGGTGTCAAAAGAAAGTTTCTGTGAAGTTTCAGTTCAAAATAACCCACAGATCATTTATTATATCATTTTGCAAATGTGGAAGAAGAAACAGGCTGTTTTGTGTACATGTCTTTTTAAATGCAAATGAGCTGCTGCTCCCGCCCCCTTTTTCAGAATAGGGCTGTGAATTTACAGCTCATTTCTCAGATACTCTGCTAAAAAACATATGTTTTGTTTTGATTATCATGTCTTTTGCACTGAAATCAAGCATTTTAAACCCTGTTAGTTTAAACATATATTTTTATATGGTTTTCTGAGCGCGCACACATGAAGCATTTGCATAGAAAGATACTGTCACATGGCATGCGAGTACTAAACTAAGTTTTTTCATTTTCTATTCCACTTAAACTGTAAAATGCACAAAGGTTCATGTTAAAAACACACGAGTTACAAATACAGCTGATAAAGAAATTGCATGCTTATATTAGATCTGTGAGGCAACAACATAATATACAAAAAAAATAAATCAATAAACCCAATGTTCTCTAGTTTCTTCTTAGGCTGGGACTATAAACAGTTCAGATATTCTTGATATGTCACCTTTTATTCAAAATCTGCTCTATCTACCTAATCTAAAATCCAGAAAACATATCTCAGTTTCCACGTATCTCAGTTTTCCGTATCTCAGCACAACTGCTTTCATAGTTTTCAACATTGATAACTACATAAAATAAAGATTTCTGAGCACCAAATCAGCATATTAGAAGGATTTCAATCAGACAATTCAGTTTTGCTAGAATAAATTCCATTTTGAAATATGTTACATACATTTTACAGTGCATAAAAGCCTTGGTGAGCATAAGGGACTTATTCCAAATTAAAGAATTTGTATTTTATATTAGTTATATATCTGTTCTCTAGTTATTCTTTTTTTTATAATCCCATATGTGTTTATCATTACTGTTGAGCAATAATGCAATCCAGAATGTCTTTCATTTCTCATAAGCTGTGAGTATGCTATCCATTTGTAAAGATAATGTTGTAAACAAGACATAAGGTGCGTCTTTTGAGTGTTGTTATTGAACAGTCCCTGTGCTCAGCTGAAGTGGAATATCTTGTACGTGCTCTGGTCTCGATCTCACCCCACCGTGAGGATATGTTCGCTTTACTGAGCTACCAAATGCCAACACGCATGAAATGTCACTGCAAACCAAAGATGTGCATGAGAGAGAGAGAGAAAGACAGCGAGAGCGAACCACAGGAAGTGACAGGCAGGGTTTGTTGAGTCTTGCCCAGAGATCGTGTAAAAGCACACAGCAGATTTAGCAGAACAGAACAAATGTGTACTTCATAAACTATGACAGAAAGAAAGACAAATCTGCTGTGACATCAGACAATCCTTCAAAATCATCCTTATATGTTCATCCAACGTGTCTTTTCATTCTCAGAGACTTTCAGAGCTTCTGTTCAAGGACAAACTTAACCAAAAATTTAACTTCTTTCATCATTTACTTACTGTCATGTTGTTTCAAATGCATGTGATTGACTTTGGAAGCATCCTTGAAGACTCTTTTGCTTGTTTTTCTATATAATTAAACCATATCCATCAATCTGTGTCTTGACTCACCAGTGCTGGATCTGATGGTTTCGTTCCCCACGGTTTGTCCCAGCAGATCATACTGGTTTAATCTAGAGCTTTCCTCTTCTACCACCACAGAATTGGATGCGTTCTTTGTCCAGGTGTACGTCACTTCTGTTGTTGTGTAAGCATCTGAAGGAAGGATTGCAGTGGAGGCCACAATAAAAACTTAGCAGATAATTGTTTGAAAGTGTAAATCAATAATTACAAGCAAAACACTGTTACTGACAGCTGCCGAACTTGAGAGGACAGGAGTGAAAGTCCATGGGGAAATCTTCAAGATGCATCGGACACTCAGCATGCACCGTCAACCTGTGATTTACATTCACAAACACAACAAAAGAAGACATTTTATGCCATTACCATTACTAGCATGAGTGGGTGATTCTATACCTTAAAAATAAATAGAAATTAATTACTCCGCACAGACACATTAAATTTAACCAAAGTGTCAGTAAAGACATTTAAACAGTTAAAGAAGGCTTGTGTTTCAAATAAATGCTGTGCTTTGAACTTTCCAATCATAAGAGGAACCTTAAGCACAACTGCAGTAAACCATATTTAACAGTGTTGGAGCAATGACACAAACTAGATAGAAAGATAGAGGAAAGAGAGTCGGACCTGTAACTCAAAAGTCGCGGGTTTGACTCCCAGGATTGTAGGTGCTCTCAATAACAAGACTGAGGTGAGACCCTTAAGCAAGGCACCAATCCCCCATCTGCTCCCCAGGCGCCACAGCATTGGCTGCCCACTGCTCAGGGTGTGTGTTCTTGGTGTGTGTACTTTGGATGAGTTAAAAACTAAGTGTACAAATTTCAAGTATTTGTCACCGTACCTGGCCAAAAGTCACTTCACTTTCACTATTTTCTATTAAAACTTTATATTATTTTTTTCATTTTCACATCTACTTTTCCTCTATTTCACTCTGTCTGCTGCTGTCTCTTTCTTAGTCTCTATCTCACTTTGTCTCCTTTTTTCTTTCTGTGCTTCACGGCTGAGTCAGGCTCTCATTGATTTGGCAGCGGCGAGGAGCATTTGTGCTCACAGGAAGAGCTACGAGCGAGAGAGCGATTTAGAAGAGAGAAAAAAGCAAACGAAATTGAGAGCGTACGTGTTGGAGAGTGTCATGATGTGTTCTGGAGCAGCGTCAGGATGAACAGAAGCGAGATCGAGTCATTATGAAAGGCCGAGTTGTTTGGGGCTCGTGTACACAACACATGACAATATATCACAGATTCTGCTCTTCCTGTTTCATCTGCAGGTGATTAAGAAGATTGATGATAATGTATGCAGACTCTTGAATATGTTGATTATAATGAGGACTACGCTTTACTAAGAGAAAAAGTAACTGGTTTCATTAAAATCGGCTCCTACCAAAGTGAGTGTCACATTTCTGAAAACAGATTAAACATCTTAATTAGAGGCTAAATCAATATGGCCGCCTGTCATACTGTGGGAGCCAGTGAGGAATGAATTATTATAATTCTCAGGAATACAAGGTGATTCGGGGATTTACATGAGGAATGACTCCATTTGCCACTCACGATATGAGCTAAATGGATCATTCACCAAAAAAATAAATTCTGATAACATTATGTGAGGAACAGCCGAAAAATTAAAGTCATTATTCATTGAAAAATCACTGGAGGGCAAGATTCCTCAGTTCTTGTGTGTTCCTCATTCAAAAAAAAAGCACTTGGATTTCAGTTCAAGATAACAGGCCAGAATTTTTTGCAGTAAAAACAGACAACATGACTATAAATCATACAAAGGGTTTAAGACAATTAATATTCTGTAATATCATTGAATTAAAAACAAAACATGAATTGACCTGAGCTGGATAATGAAAAAGTGTGTGCTTTGAGGATGATTAGATGCTACTTTTTTACAATTTGCAAGTCATTATCATCATAAATCTAATATTTTTACAGTAGGATCAATATTAAGCCTTAGAGACATAGAACATTTTTGGGGCACCTGCATTTATCACAAATTGTCTTCTGCATTACAAATTGCAAACTACACACAAAATGAGTGAGAAATATGCAGTACAACCGAATAAAATTATCTTTATGAACAATATAAGCATTATTTACATAATGTAACAGCTACTGTAAATGAATGATCTGTTGGCTGCACTGTGTCAGAATGATTTTATTGGGACATCACCTCGCGACCCAAATACCTAAATGGTTTATTTATGTCAAAGTGCTTGGTTGTGTGTTTTTCTGAGTTTTTTTAAAGAGTGCACACATGACACACTTTACTTTCAAAACAAGAACACGCTAGATAATGGTTCAAAATATCAAAACCTGTTTATGGGTTGAATGTGGGACAATTTGAACCAATCTGAGCACAGGGGTGGGACTAAGCATCAATAATTCTTCCTCTTTGGTTTAGAGGAATGAAATTAACTGGCTTTTTCTGACGAATCAAGGTTGTCAAAATGTGATGACATAATCACGCATGCGATGGAGCCTCTGAATATCCAAATGAGACAAATGAAACATCTTGGAAAAGTGGAGAATCTCTGCTTCATGCCACTTTTTAAAGCATTCAGACATAATTAGTGTTTAAAAAGTTGTTAAGCTATTTAAGCTATTCAAAATAGCTATTTTTAGCCATGGGCAGCTGCCTCAGTCTTTGAGGGTTAAATGACAATTAATATTCAGTAATATTTATTAATTCAACTGCACCAACACTGAGAATGTCAAATGAGATCAAGATTTTATGAAATTTTAAATGCACGGCACTTTCCAATGATGTTACGTGTGGTAGCTTTTGATACTTTGAAAGCACTTAGTAAAAGTAACACATTGCCTACCTCATGGTGTACAGCAGGGTGCCGTCATCTTGAATCCGCAGCAGTTTGTTGGGCATGGTCATGTTGTGCGCGACAGATTTTTTCCCGTTGTGAAAGAATGTGTCTGGAGTCCAGATCTTACTGGCCATCAGGTTGTTCAAACGCAGAATGTTCATTGGTCCCTCAAACTTCAGCCGTTCATCCTTCCAGCTCTGCCTAAAGAAGACATCGATGGTGTACTCCTGCAAAAACATGAAACAACAGGACATTTTAGACCCATTCTGTTGAATGCTTACTTTAACCAAGGCACTGGTCTTAAACTCAATTCCTCCAACTCCAACCCTAATCAAACGCACAATCCAGCTTGTCAAGCTCTTCAGGATCACTAGAAACTTCCAAGCAGGTGTGATTTAGAGCTGGTTGGAGCTAAACTGTGCAGAGCTGTGGCCCTCCAGGACTTTGAGACCACTGCACTAAGGGCTCGAATGGTGTTTTGTTTGTGGTAATTGAGCACACAATTCTCTCTTATAGTGACTGATTGGTGGTGAATTTGCTGTTATGTTCACTAATCCAATTAACTGGACAACCTGGGTTGTCAAAAAACAAGTGAATGCAATTCAAATTCAGGCATTTTCTTACCCTCAAATGATCTGCGGTGTAACATTTTCTATCCACTTATTTTTGCTCTGGTGGATAAACACAGTTTGCTAACTGATTTGCAAATGGAGTTTACTGCATTCGAGACAGTAGGGGAGAGTCAATCACTCAGACCTTTAACTAGTGCTGCTGAGGGTGATCAGATCCCACTCTCGGCTCCATAAGAGAGATTGCGCTGCCCAGAGATACAATTATGAAGCTCATCACGGCTGGTAGAACACGGAAAACTTTTAAAATGCTTTAAAGAAAGATTATGAGAGGGTTTTGGCTTTAGATTGGGAGGTCATAAGGTAACAGAGTTCTATGTAACAACCAACAAGTTTGCAGCAACAAAGCAGTTTGGCTATAGTGAATGTGAAACTGCTGGAACACAATTACAGCCAAGACAGTCATATTCTATAAAACTGTGTGCTTTGTACTAAGTTGTTTCTATATAGTTTTGCTATGTTATATGGATACCATGCTGGAAACGGCACTATGAATCACATCCAGAGCATGTTTAGTAGAATTACAGAGGTTGGTTACTCTTGCAATATTTAGTTAGACTTCATTTTGACAGTCCACTTTATTCTGCTTAGTAGAAGTAACTTTTGTAACTACATATCAATTATATGTCAACAAATTCTTATTAATTAGCAACTGCATGCCTACTGACTGTTAGGATAGGTTTAGGGTTAGTAGAATAAGTTGACATAAATTTCTAATAGTCAGCATATTGTATGTTGTAGACTCATCAAAATAAATGGTTAGAAGATATGAAGCAGACAGTCTACTAAGTCTAATGACTGCTAGGTGACATAACTGATGTTTGATATATTGATGTGTAGTGTGATGTGAAATGTAGTGAAATTGTGCACTAATGATTTCAGCTATGCTGTGTTTTTCAGCGAGTTAAACTTATTTTAGTTAAACTTTATGTATTTAAATGTCAAAAACTAAAATATATATATATTTTTAAACTATTAATATAGATTAGTGCTTACCAAACATGTCCTGGAGGACCCCCAGCCCTGCATATTTAGTATGTCTCATCTAACACACCTGATTCCACTTGTCAGCTTGTTAGTAGAGACTGCAAGAACTAAATTGGGTGTGTCTGATTAGAGACAGATACAAAATGTGCAGGGCAGGGGGTCTTCCAGGACAGGCTTGGGAAGCACTAATATAAATAATAATAATAAAAATAAAGAAAGCACTAAAAATGTCAAAAACTTATAAGGAAATTATTAAAACAAATTAAAATAATAGAAACTTTAGACTGTTCTAATAATTAAAAACAGATGTAGAGAGGAAGCAGGTGTATATTACAGAAAAAAAGCAGCTTGACTAGAATAAATTCCTGATTAAAAACCAGAGCTAGACAAAATTAAATCAGTTCTGCATTGGAAGTTCCAGACTAAGGGTTCTGGTTTTAGAAGCTATAGACTGTGTCACACTGCAAGCAGTTACAGAGAAGCACTGCGACATAAGTTTTATGACCGCTCAGACAGTGTTTGAACACTACAGGGACTGTTGCCAGATTCTTTCCGCCGCTGCAGGTGCTTTTTTTGATGGATGGCACATCTCTCGGATCTGGACGATTTGTCCAGTCAGCATTCTAAAATGGTTATGACCGTCTAATTTCAAGCAAGGGGCTGGTATTGTCCTGGCTGAGGAGGGTTTATATGAAAATCCATTAACAAGTAGAGATGAACCATGTAACCCCACCACCCCTGCACTCATATTATTAAACATACACCCACCACACACATGTACACACACACACACACACACACACACACATCAGGGAGTAAGGGACATAAAGATAAGTAGGTGGTGAGGTCAGGAGTGTTTATGAGATTGCTTCACAGGTGCTGAGTATGCATTTACATTGGATTACTCATAGACACATCATTTATACGTGTGTGTTCACTCCTAAAGGGCCCTCCCTCCACTTGGGGCCCTGGTAATTTAGTTCCACTTTTCACCCAACTATGACAGACCTGTGTGTGTGTGAGAGAGAGAAATAACTGTTCTTTGGTTAAAGAACATTTTAAAATATGAATATTCCTGTAATGCAAACATGAATTTTCAGCATCATTACCCCAGTCTCACACAATCCTTTAGAAATCATTCTAATATCCTGATTTGCTATACAGTATATATATATATATATATATATATATATATATATATAATTCCAGAAATGTTGGGATGTGCAGACAACAACAACAACTGAAAACAAAACAAACTTCAAATCAAATGAGCCAATTTTTAAATCACAATAGAACATACAGAACATGGCAAATTTTACACTTCTATTCAGGGCTTAAAAATGGAAAAGAAAATCCATTGGGTTCACTTCGAGCAGAATTGATAGTTTAACGTTTCTGTTATTGCATTCCACATTGAACAATGAGTTGCGAAAATGGTTTTCTAGAAAAAGGTTAAGAACTTTTTTTTTTCTAAAAAATATGTATATATATTCGCTTTCATGAGATATATAATCAATAAAACTATAACAATTCAATTAACGAATTTCGTTTTAAAGTAGTAATTTGAAGATTTATATATATTTATTATATCTGTGAGTCAATTCAATCAATTTCAGCTTATGAAGCTCTCCTGTTCTAGAATGAGACAGCAAAAACCGTATCCTCTGTTCCTTATTTTATTTAAAGCACAACATTTTGTTGATATAGTAAATGTACAGAAATAAAGGTAGCTCCTTTACAGTTCTGAATTATGCATTACTTTCACCTTTATGAGCCAAAATAATGGCATATTTAAGTTTCTACTGAAAAAATTATATAAAAATAAAACTAGCAAGAGGGAGATGATGAGTGACACCACACGTGTCTATTCACTGACCACGAACAGGAAATAGAATGTACTTGCAGGATTTTTGATTTTTTTATGTTTTGTGGGTGAAAAGTTTGTTGTAACGCAAGCGTTAAAATACAGAGTAAAATCTTACTTAAAATTGATTAGTAATGACTTACAATACTGCGTTACAGCAAAAAGTAATATGTTACTGTAATACATTACTTTTGTAACGCATTACTCCCAACACTGCTTGTCTACTTTGAATCGAAAAGTATAATTTAGCAGAGAGTGCACTATTGTCTTTCTGATTTCAATTAAGACACCAAACTCAATTCGTATAAAATGTTACTTTACAGCAGTGCCACTAGCTACTAGATCTATAAAGCATCTTTGTTTCAGATTACCAAGGCTTTCAAGTGCTGTCATGGACCTCACTGCTGGGAGATATACATTTTTCAAACTGCACTATAGTCATCCCAGGATTCACTGCCACGTCTACGTTACCACTGTTTCGTTTAAATAACTTTTGGTTCTTAACCATCTCTATATCACTCAAGCTGATGATGGTTCAGGGGGTTAATGCAATAAAACTCTTGCAAATAAATATGGATCGAGAACCCCCATACTGCCAAAGATAATTTGTGCTCAATAAACTCAATGTAATTTTCTTGTATCACCCCAGCTGTATACGGAGACTCCTTGGGGCCATAGGGCAGTACAGGGGCCAAACAAATACTACTCCCGCTATTACCACCTTCTCCACTTTCCTTGTTGTCCTTCCATCTCACTCGCCTCTTATTCTATACCGTTTGCTCCATGGCTCAGAGGCACACAGCATTAATAGACATGATGACCTTCTGTGCTGGTGTGTGTGTGTGCATTGTGGCTTTGTTTAGCCCAGATAAAGCAGTACCGGAGGCTCAGTTCAGAGCAGGTTTATCAGGATACAGAACCAGCAGTTTCACCCTCATCCATCAAAACTGGACATCTCACATGAGGATGATGTTGGTTTAAGATTCCCAGTGCTACCCACAAGTCATATCTGTCACTGCACGGGCTGACAGAAACTAATGATTATAAAGAGAAGGAGGGTTGATGAAAAAACAGAGATGCTGGATCCCATTGGAAGAGAAACCATAGATGAAATCTCTTATACCTATAAAACATATTGTATCATATTAAAAAACAAACAAAAAAAAAAAAAACATTAAATAATCAACATGAATAAATGCTTATAAAATGTCTACTACATAGCTTCTGTTGTTTGACTTACAGTGTATACTTTTTTAGCACGTTATTGTTTAAAAAGGGTTTTGGTTGTGGTTCATGTGTCTTTAAGCTTTGAAATGTTAAAAGTCAGTGAAAGTAAATGTTAGAATAACTCATATCTTATATCAGTGTTATTTCAAGATACATAATTACTTGACTGAGACAGGTTTATATTGAGACCTCTGGTGTTTGATGGCAGATTTTGGTAAACTGACAAATTTGAGCACAGTTTCAGATTTAGCTACACACACACACACCCACATCCACAAAACACTTAAAATGTTTCAATATTACCTCAAATTAAATTGTCATAACCAACTGATTTGAGCAGCGTTAACATATCAGTTTTACAGCTCTATACTTTTACTGTAGACTGAAAA
Source organism: Enteromius afrohamiltoni (assembly GCA_034779775.1). NCBI lineage: Eukaryota > Metazoa > Chordata > Actinopteri > Cypriniformes > Cyprinidae > Enteromius > Enteromius afrohamiltoni. The sequence continues at coordinate 5,826,536 of JAUYWG010000048.1, forward strand.
AAAAGAATTTGTATTTTATTGTACAATCTTTACAATTTAGATTTTTGTATGCTGCACATTTACACATTGCATTTCAGTGTATTTCTACTTCTCAGGAAAAACAGGAAAAAAACAAGCAAGTAAAATCTGTCTTATTATTTAATTGAGTCTCCAAAAGCAACCTTTAAGCAATAACATTTTTCCTTAGAGAATAGGTGATTACCTGATGCTACCTGGAAAAGTGATGTTCATTTGACATTGCTCTACAGATTCCTTCTGGAAATGCTATTTGTGTCACCTACAATTTAAACAGAATTACCTTGGTACTGCTTCACATATTCTAATAAACCCTCACTAACCGATGTCAACTTGACGACAAACATGCTAACGCTCAGCAACCACACCTACCCAACCTCTTCAGCTCATTACCCACGAGTCTTTTCACTCAGCTGTTTACCTGTGTGTCACACGGTTCCCAGCAGGGTCAGCTCTAATGATGAGGGTTAGCATGGCCGCAGGGCATTGAGACAGAGAAAGAGAGACAGGCCGTCACTGTAAACCCACAGCGCAGAAAACTAAATCCACAGGCTTTCGCTAACAGCTCAAAGCTGTTGCCGATAACAATGTGACCTCTGACTTAAAATGAAATCACACAACAACAAGCAAAATATATTGTCACTTGTTTACAAGCTATTTACAAGCTAAGGAATCAAACTTGGACATGTTTTAGAGCATGGTATGCTCGCTGTAGCCATTGCTTCAAATAACTGAGATGAATTATTCATCAGGAACAAGAAATCGTAAATGGCTTTGCTTATGGTGTGTATACAGCAGCTCTTTAGATGGAAACTCAGATATCTAGACAGGCAACAACTGTGCACAGAATGATGAGACATGAAGCAAACATTTATGAAAATGAAACAAAATTCGATGAGGAAGGCTGTCTCTGAGTCCCATATAGTCACATATAGTTACGGCTATGGAAGCCGTTCCTGAGTCCTCGTCCTGCCCTGTCTGCCCTGTCACGGCCATGAGGGCCACCATAGTACCCATGCCTCACCCTGCTATGGCTAAGGAAGCCGCCCCTGAGTTTTTGTCATGTCTTGTTACGACCACAGAGGTCGCTGAACCCTCGTCCTGCCCAGTCATGGCTATGGAGGCCATTTCTGAGCCCTTGTCATGCCTAGTTATGGCCACAAAGACCATAAGGCCATTGACCTCTCGTCCTGCTCTGTCTCGGCTAAGTAGGCCATATCGAAGTACTCGTCATGCCTAGTCACAGCCATGGTGGCTGATAACGCCTCACCCTGCCTTGTTCCGACCACTGAGGCCACCAGCGACCTCGCAGCCTGCACTGTCCTGGCCATCATTAATCTCTTTGTGTTCTCTTTTACAGTAACGTCTACTCTGCCCTGGAGGGGTTTTGTCCCACCTGTTCCGCCCTGGTGGGCCTCTTATTCATCTGCTCTGCCCTGGAGGGCATCTCTGCCATCCGCCCTAGAGGGCCTCACAGCCATTCACGCTGCCTTGGACAGTGTACGCTTCCCTTGCTACGCCCTGGATGGCTTCTGCTCTGCCTGCACCGCAATGTTCCTTTGTGGTGCTATCCCTGCTCCACGGGCCAGGTCCTCCACAGCCTCACTGTCTGTCTCTGCTTCACAGACCTGGTCCCCTGTACGTTCTCTGGTTCTGGCTCTACTTCGACCACCTCCTGGACATCACAGTGTTCTCAACTCTGAGCGTCTGGAAGCCGCTCCTAAGGGAGAGGCTATGTCACAATATCCAGCTGGAGTTTCCACCAGAGGGCACTCCAGCCAGACCTGTGCCCGGCTCACAGACTGCATTACCCACCATGCTGCATTCTTGATACTGATCACACTCACACCTGCACCTCATTACCACACCCACATATTGATTGCGCACACACATAAAAACCAGACTTTAAGCCAAATTGATTTGCCCTGTCTATCACTTCTGAGTGTTCTTTCCATTGTTTGTTTTCCCTGTTATTACCAGACTTTGATTCTGCATTGTCTTCATTGCACTGTTTGCCGGTATCTGATCTTGCCTGTATGACTACTCTAATAAAAAGCTGAAAATGGGTCGGCACAACTCATTTTCCTTCATCACAACAGTATTGTATTCTGGAAAAACCTTTGCATTAAAATGCTCTCTAGGTCACCAGGTTTCGAAGCAGAGCTGAGGTTGACACTGAAATAGTATTTGTATGTTGAATTCATAATGAAAGCATAATATAGAGAAGAGCTGCATGTATGATTCAGTGAGGCAGAATGAGTTCTTTTAAATAATTGATAGTGCAAAGATTTACATGCAGAAGGAGAAATTACTATCTGCTACTACGTTGAGAGGGAATCTATTTCAAAATGAGTGGAGAAAAAAAAAATGACCGTCAACTGTCAGAGCACTTGAAAAGAAAAAAGAGAGAGGGATGGTACGGCAGAGGAAGATGATAAGCTCCGGGGAATGTGGAGAGGCAAAGAAATGGAACAATTTGTCTTTGAAAATGAAAAAAATATATCAAAGACTTAGACGTGCCTTTTGTGAACTGCTCTCCCTCCTGCCAGACAGGGTCAGCATGCTAACGTGTGAAGGTACGACACAGGCGTCACTGTACAATGGAGAATGCCATGCATTGTATGTTTCAATATGGACTGCTGGGAAAAAAAGACAGAAGAGCAGCCAGTGTTACATTGCCTCGAGAATGGAGGGAGAGAGTAAGAGTGAAGGTATAGATGAGGAAAGGAAGGAGGAAAGCAAGGGATAAAGCGATGGAAGGAAAAAGAAGGGTTTGTTTTCTTGGATCTAAGGAGCAGAAGGTGTAGCATCTGGGTCTAATCTCAAAGACACAGGAGAGCAGGGCTGAGACGCTCATACTGAGACGCTGATGAGTGGACACATGGACACAAACACACACACACGTTGGTTTTTGTGATTTATGGGGACTCTCCATAGGCGTAATGGTTTTTATACTGTACAAACTGTACTGTATGTGGTATTGTCCTACACTTACCCTACACCTAAATCTACCCCTTACAGAAAACTGTGTGCATTGTCAGATTTTCCAAAAACACTATTTAGTATTTTTTAAGCCTTAAACCCGCACACATATATAGCATGGGAACCATAGTTTCTAACCAGATAGCGCAACTACTGCTTGCTTCAAAACAATATAATAAACAATTGAGAGGTGAAAAGCATCTTAAAATCTCAAGGAATGTCTCTGTATTCACTTTGGTTCAGTACTAAAATGTCAGATGCTATGATAATCAAGGAATATCATATTTTATACAGAACTTTTGTAAACAACAGTCCTTGTTTTAATAATCATTACATTTTATGACATTGCCATTAAATAAACTATAATCATAAAAAAAAAAATGGAATCTTCAGGGGTTCTCTATGTGATGTAATTTCCTGTTTTTGGCCTTTCTTGTCAAAATACATATATTTGCAAATATTTATGAAAACTTGTTTCAACAGAAGAAATATAAAAAAATGTCATTTTGATATACTATACTTTTCTTCTTGCAATTATGAGTTTACATCACACATTTCACACTTTTTTCAGATTTGTGAACTATAAAGTTAAAATTGTGTGTTTATATTTCACAATTCCGATGTTTTCCCCCTTGTCTGATAAAAAAAGTTAGGTAACACTTTGCTTGAAGACTGACATGACACCTTCAAAATTATAATGACATACATCATAAATAATGAAGGAGGTTTTATGCATGTTTATGACAACCGTTATTAAGTGTCTTTCATTTAGTTATGTCATTTTTAAATCAAAGAAGACATTGTTTGATATGCCTCAGTTATGGCAACTTGACATAAACCAATATATCATAACCTGTCAGCATTGACAACTTGATGACAACTTGACATTTCTTAGACAATATAAAATAAATTAAACAAATCAATAAAATAAATATTCTGTCATAAAATAATTTGACAGAATATTAACTGACATTTTAATGACAAATTCAGTTTGTACCACTGTACTTGCTGTCAAGAGAAGTATTCATGACGCTGTCATAAAATAATTTCACATAGTATTAACACTTAATGACATTTTAATTTCAAATTCAAGCCCACAAGATCCAGGGGGCATGGTTCGATCCAGATCCAACTCCTCCCACCTTACATATACCTAAACTTACCCATCTCCACCCTCTGATTCCTAAACCCACCTATCTCCACCCCTAAACCTACCAATTTCCACCCCCTAGATGTGAATCCAACCACACCCCCTGAATCTTGTGGGTTGCAGTGAGCACTTGCATGACAGACACTGACAGGTTATGTTGTCTTGTTTTATGTCATGACAATGGCAACTCAAACAGTATTATCTTTGCATTAAAAATGACATAACTGAGCGAATGACACTTAATGACAGTTGTAATAAACATGCATAAAACCTCCATTATGTAGGTGTCATGTCAGTTTTATGCACAACCCTTCAAGTAAAGTGTTACCAAAAGTTGAAATTATGCTTAACTTTTTTTTCTGTGGTGTAAATGGGCTTCCATAAATACACTGCTTAAAAAAAATAAAGGGAACACTAAAATAATACATCCTAGATCTGAATGGATGAAATATTCTTATTAAATACATTGTTCTTTACATAACTGAATGTGCTGACAACAAAATCACACAAAAATTATCAATGGAAATCAAATTTATTAACCCACGGAGGTCTGGATTTAGAATCACGCTCAAAATTGAAGTGGAAAAACACACTACAGGCTGATCTAACTTTGATGTAATGTTCTTAAAACAAGTTAAAATGAGGCTCAGTAGTGTGTGTGTTCTCCACGTGCCTGTATGACCTCCCTACAAGATCTGAGATGGAGGATGGTGTCCTGAGGGATCTCCTCCCAGACCTGGACCAAAGCATCCGCCAACTCCTGGACAGTTTGTAGTGCAACATGGCGTTGGTGGATGAAGCGAGACATGATGTGCTTAATTAGATTCAGGTCTGGGGAACACATCAATGCCTTCCTCTTGCAGAAACTTGCAGCCACATGAGGTCTAGCATTGTCTTGCATTAGAAGGAACTAAAGGCCAAACACACCGGCATATGGTCTCACAAGTGGTCTGAGAATTTCATTTCGGTACCTAATAGCAGTCAGGCTACCTCTGGCGAGCCCATGGAGGGCTGTGCGGCCCACCAAAGAAATGCCACCCCACACCATTACTGACTCACTGCCAACTTGGTCATGCTGGAGGATGTTGCAGGCAGCAGAACGTTCTCCATGGCGTCTCCAGACTCTGTCACATGTGCTCAGTGTGAAACTGCTCTTATCTGTGAAAAGCACAGGGCGCCAGTGGCAAATTTGCCAAGTTTGATGTTCTCTGGCATGCCAAATATCCTGACCGGTATTGGGCTGAATGCAAAACCCCCACCTGTGGACGTCAGGCCCTCATGCCACCCTCATAGAGTCTGTTTCCATTTGAGCAGACACATGCACGTTTGTGGCCTGCTGGAAGTCATTTTGCAGGGCTCTGGCAGTGCTCCTCCTGTTCCTCCTTGCACAAAGGTGGAGGTAGAGGTCCTGCTGCTGGGTTGTTGCCTTCCTACGGCCTCCTCCACATTTCTTGATGTACTGGCCTGTCTCCTGCTAGTGCCTCCATACGCTGGACTCTGCGCTGGGAGACACAGCAAACCTTCTCGCCACAGCTCGCATTGATGTGCCATCCTGGATGAGCTGCACTACCTGAGCCACTTGTGTGGGTTGTAGACTTCGTCTCATGGTACCACTAGGGTGATAGAACCGCCAGCATTCAAAAGTGACCAAAACATCAGCCAGAAAGCATAGGAACTGAGAAGTGGTCTGTGTTCATCAGCTGCAGAACTACTCCTTTATCGGGGGTGTCTTGCTAATTGCCTAGAATTTCCAACTGTTGTCTATTCCACAACACAATTTGCACAACAGCATTTGAAATTGATTGTCAATCAGTGTTCCATCCTAAGTTGGCAGTTTGATTTCACAGAAGTGTGAATGACTTGCAGTTACATTGTGTTTAAGTGTTCCCTTTATTTTTTTGAGCAGTGTATTAATATATAAAAACTGCCTTTGTATTTTTATATCATTTTATTTATGTTAAAGAATAAGAAATTATTATGCCAAAAACTAGATCTTTCTGCAGACTATTTTGCAGATTAAATCACCTACACTGTAACAAATGAAACAATTATTGGAGTATGTTCTGCCAGGACCACTATCATCAAAAACATATTGACAATTAGCATATAGTTTGGTGGTATGGTTCTGTTCTGGGCAAGAATTCCTTGCGCATTCGTGAAGCCTTTTGCAGAAACAGTCTACAGTTATCCTGTAATAAAAAGCATAAACGAGCTTTCACTGCAAAGCCAAACAATACTAGTGCAGCTGCATGTGCTGATTGTTAATTTGCTTTGTTAGTTTGTTTGCAGCTGAATCCAAGTTTCATTTAATTTAATGGCTTTCGATTAAAGTTCATTTGAAGCTACAGGGTGGGCTGTTAAGTATGCGTGTAACATACATCTTATGCGAGTACAATAAGAACGTATTGTTAGCACACATATTCAATGTGGCTTACATGAGTCATACGTTATCTCCCCAGAACAAAAACTCCATTAAGGAGCTCTGAATCCATTCAGAAGTGTCAGAGCGATGGCGTGAGTCATCAGAGTCACTGGCACTAATTCACTGTGTCACGGACGCAGTCAGGTGGCAAAGCCTTTCATTTCCTGCCTCGGTTCCATCGGATATGAAACTCATCCGGGTCGCTGTGGACCGCTGGTTATTTAGCGCTGACCGCTTCCCTGTATGGATCTGAACAGTTGTCACAACTTGATATGTGTGGACATTAATATATTAGCAGTGCCGCTTTTCAAAAAGTGACACCTGTACAGATGCCAGTCCTCTGTAGGCAGCAGTTAGACAAAAGACTGATCGGCTATTGTGTTATTCACATTTACATTTATGCATTTGATGCTTTCTTGTATAGTGACTTACAATGCACTCATGACACATTCTCTGGAAATCAAACCCATGACCCAGCCATGATCTAATGCTTGAGCTGCTTTATAAGCCATCACTAGACATGAGTCTAAGCCCCAGACGTCACGTCTATGGACTGTCTGATGCTCAATGCATATAAAATTAAATCCAGTCTCAATAGCTGACATCTATTATTTATTTATTTAAATAGTGACTAAACACTGTAATTGCACGTTGATACATCACAGAAAATTATTATTATTATTATAAGCAAAGGAAAGTAAAATAAAAAGTACTTTTTTTGATGATTTCAGATTTACTAGCTCCTCTACAGGTAACAATCTGTGGTTGGTCAGGCGGTCTGTTCCTGTCTAGGTAGGTGGTTCTTGGCTTGAAAAACCTGTGAAGCGCTGGTCCATGACGCTGATAGTGATGGCAAAGGGATGCTATCTGTCCTCCTGTGACAAATATATGCAAAAAAAATAAATAAAAAATAATTCCTCTCACCATGTCGGTGTCTGAAACAGGGCCAAAACTGGTGACGTAAATGTCGGTCTTCACTGTGGTAACTCGATCTGGAAATACAAACAGAAGAGACATCAAAATGACCAATGCTATTCTCCCAGAGTGCAATGGCGAAAGCCTTGTCTCATCTACCTTAAAAGGTGCATCTTTGTAAAACCGCATTGTCCAAGAAAAGAAATGATTTGTGAATTTCGCATTTTTTTCTTTACAGGTTCCCTGTAACAGGTTCTTTCTTTCCTGAGATGAAAGCGTGCATTAGGCAGAGGGAAATGTGCTTGCATTTACTGGCCCCATGTTAGGTTGGCTAGTAATCATCATCTGTTCCTGCTTCAATATATTCATTTTTCCCCCTCCTTTTTTCTGAGATTTCTTTCATTCTGTCATTCAAAAGAGCTCTTGATATTTCCTCTGCTCAATGCACTAAACAGCACAGACCCACGGTATATTCAGTCAGACAGACAGCGAAATATTAAAATACACAACTACTACACAGACTATTCAGGAGAAAACAGTCTGAGAAATACACACACACATTTTTACTGCTACTTTAAAAACAGAACCAAATAACTAAAACATAACTCAACATCATGACAGCATGATTTAAAAATTAATTTTTAGGACTCATTGTAAGTTTTGCTGAATATAACTGTAGTTTTCTGCAAAACTGCGCCTGTATTTTTATTTCACTGTGGGGAAATAGTTGAAATAACCACTACTAGCAATAAAACAACAATAACTTTGGTTACCCTTTCAGTCGAATCACTTCGACGTTACATATGGGAACTCGCCAGAGAGACCAAATGCCTTTGAGCT
>JAUYWG010000048.1:5850711-5865824 GCA_034779775.1 Enteromius afrohamiltoni
ACAAACAAGATTGTTCATGCACAGCAGTAACCAAAAGGTCATCAGCATATTGATGTATAGAACAATCCAGGGCAGTTATAGAAAATTCAGCCAAACACTTGAGCACGACTGCAGAAAAGACTGCAGGACTATCAATGTAGCCCTGAGGTAGACACGTCCAGGTGTACTGGGTCCCTTTAAATGTGAAAGCAAACAACAGCTGCGTCTGGGCCTCCACAGGTATGCTGAAAAATGCAGAGCATAGATCAATCACAGTGAAATACACACTCTGGCAGGGAATAGACATAAGAACAGCAGGCACATCCGGCAATATTGGTGCCACTGGGATAATTCATGAGTTAATGCTTCTCAAATCCTGCATAAATCGCCAAGAACCATCCGGTTTGGGGACAGGATTGACAGGTGTATTGCACGGACTGACACAGGTTTTCAATACCCCTTTTGAGAGAAGGGAAAGAATGATGGTGTGAAATGCCAGCTGTTTTCTCAGGTGATATTGCTTAACAAAAACAGGTGTCATACTCTTAATTTTAGCCTCATAAGGACTGCAATCAATAAGACCTACTTCATCCTTATGCTGTGCCCATACAGAAGGTGGGAGTCCTTCCAGACGTGGGTCTTCTATGGCAGCCTGTAGGAGGGTCTGATTAATCACAGGCAAACCATTCAAGGCCCCCACTGAGAGATCCACTCCATCAGGGGTGTGTAGCACTAGGCGGTCTTCCTTAAATATAATGGAGATATGTAATAGAGACATAAGGTCTCTGCCCAGCAGGTTGTAAGGACATTGTGGCATGTTATGGATAAAGACACAGGTAAAGGCTGAGTAAATTGTAAAAAAGGGGTTCCATCAATCCCTACAGAATCCACACAGCTGTCAGACAGCTGCCCCCTAAACCCCTTAACTATGGATGACATGGTTGCGCCTGAGTCTAAAAGGAAAGTGACAGGAAGCGAGTCCAACCATAACACAATGGTGGCAGGAGCCACATTATTCTTACTGTGAAAAGATCATCATAGTAGGGTTAGGGGCTAGATTCCGTGGGCAGCCCTAGTAGGGCTGTTGCGGCTGCTGTAGCGATCTTTCAGCTGGATAAGGAGGACCATTAGGGGGTCTTGAGGCATTAGGTATCCTCTGTCCCTCAGCCAGTCGTCACCCACACTCCCTCTTCCAGTGCCCCTCTTTGCCACAATAGTGACACTTCCCCTTCTTTTTTTCCACCATTAGGATGTTGCGGCCACACATTGGGGCCTGCTATGTGGCCATATCCTGCCACCTGCAGTAGAGTGGTGTTTTTAGGGCTTGGAGTCAATAAGCCATCTCCTTCTAGTGTACGTATTTTCTCTCCTACCTCTCCCACAGTAACCCTAGCCCTGTCAATTAGATGTACCCTTAATAATGTCTGTACTTCAGGGTGACAGTTGGAGAGAAAGGTGGCTATAAACATAGTGTTGGGATCCCCTTTTGGCAAATTAAATCCTCCTTATTGAACCCATACTTCGGAAAAACGTTACCAGAATACAGCGGTGCTCTCTTTTGTTTACAATTTGTCACTTGTGACAGGTCCTGGTTCGCACTCTTAAGTGTGAGCAGGTATTTAGTTAACTCAGCTTTAAGAATATCAATAGCATCCTTTTCATCCCTCCAATAGAAATAACCTCCCTTACCTACTTTTTTCTTTCCTTTCCTGTCCTTCTTTTTCCCAGTCTTAAGCGGCGTCTTACTTTCTTCTTCCTCATTATCACTTTCTCCATCATCTGTTACCACTTCCTTTTCATCCTGCATCATATCTGTCAGTGGGTTTAAACAAGGAACCTGGCGGATTAATACTTGTTCATCATACATATTGCCCAATTTATGTTGTAATAAAAATTTATAATCCGCTTCTGTCAATTGACAGTGTCTGTAACTCTTTATCAACATACCCACAAAATGCAAGGGATGATCCAAAGAGGGGAGGACACTTAATATCTCCTTCATCTCACTTATAGAGGGTGGTTTAATTTCCACTTTTTTTTTTTTTTTAATTTCCATTTTCCCTTCCATACCCATACGAAAGCCTCATTCACAGGGGGTGCAGTAGCTTTAGCACATACTTCCCCTTTTCCTATTTTCTGCAAATCATTATATGAGGGTGGCCTGCCTATCTCTTAAAGAGGAAATCTGTTCAATCTCTCCTGTGACAGGGGAAGTTCCTCCTGTCTTCATTGGTTTTGGTATAGTCTTAAGGACCTTTTTTGGAGCATAAATATTTTGTTTTTGATACCAAATAGTCTTCATTTTTATCCATAATTTATACCCTCCTCTCATATAGGCATAATCCCAATCTGGGTCTCCATTCCCGTTATAGATTAATCTAAATGCTTGTTTCAAAGGTTCTGGTGAAAAACTGCCCTTTCGTGGAAAAGAATGATACATCCCCAGTGCCTCTGTCCATCCTGCCAAATTTGTATATAAGTATAATACCATTATCACATCGGTACATCCAATCTACAGGGCTTTCCCCCACCTCTGGTTTAGGATACGATTGCCCCATTGTGGTTGATGACTCTTTCGCAGTGCCCAAACCCAATCAGTTTCCCTTTCCATAATTTAGTAACTGTGCAGTAAACTCGACTGTCTGGGTTTTTGTGAACTTAAGTGGATTTACACAAAGAAATGTCTTCCCTGATCATCCACGTATCCTCTCCTTCTTTTAGTGGGAGTTTTTAGGATATTTTATTTTGGGCTTTCGCCAGACAGTATCCAGGTCGCCCTATAAACACCTTCTTTTAGAAATCGAGACTTAATGCACAGCCTTTATCAATGCCAATAGTGACTATTGAAACAATTTGTTATATTCAGCGCTCTTTTTCTAGAACGACTGTATATTCAGAACGCTCTTCCTGACCTTCTCTAGGTTGAGGTTTAACCACGTTCTATATCTCAAACCAAATCTTGTCTTACCTGATCAATCAAATCACGTCGGGGGTCACCAAGAACTGTTCGAATTTAAAATGAGGTCTCAGTTATTCCTCTCTGTCAATTGTCACTCACCCTCTGTGGAAATGTAATGAAAGAATCTGTGTCATTTAGCAAAGAAGTATCAACCAAATAAAGAGATCTCTCTGGGGGAGAAGAAGAAACCAACACTTGAGTAAAAGCGATATGTTTTGTTTATTCTGAGCAACCCGATTGAACAGGGACAAATCTTTCCTTTATATAGCCCAACAGGGGTGCGGTCACAAGGGGTCACAATACATATTAGGAGCATACACATTTTCCCTTTGGGTCATTGTGAACAGGAAGCCAGACACTCTAAAAATTGTCAGAAACATGATGATATATGCTGCCTCAGCACAAAGAACATGATCTCACACTTAAGAGCACGTCTTGTACCCAAGCAGTCTAGGCACGTAGTTCACAAAGTTCATTTTAATCCTCACACTTCTCTTAAAAGCATTTTATTTATAAACCTGTATTAGCTATTGATCAGGTCCAGATGATGAATTTGTAATTGCTCCCATGTCCCCTCCAGATTCTGCATAAATATTTAAAGCAAAAAGGCAGCCGTGTCAGCCTGCGGCCCCAAGAAGACAAATGAGAGTGTAATGCTAAATGCCAAAGCATGTTTGTCAATGCAAATACACGTTCTACACAGTATAAGAGGAGTAGCTTTTGATGCAACACGGTGTTGCTTTGAAAACAGTGTTACTAAGTGTTTCAGGTGATGCTACTGTATGTCAAAGACATGGGTTTGCTTTCCGCCATTCTTGAATGTTAAATTTAATTGTTCTTCAATATGCCAATTATTTTGTGGAGTCCATTCCTTACAATATAATTCTGACCTTCAAAAAGAAGCTTTTTGCTGCTCTTGGTGGCATTTGCTATTGTTCTGAATATTGTTTCTACAGTATATACCGCTTAATATGCAAATTTTCCATATGCATGAAATGCCCAGGTGACCTGCATTTGCCAAAATGTGCATGTGTCCCAGTATGCAATGCATTGAGTTTGACCTTACATTTCCAGAGTGATGAATGAACTAAAAGTAAACATCATCATACTGGAAATGTCAGCCAAACTTTGTTTGTATTGTTTTCTTGACTCAGAAAACATTTTTTCACAAAATTGATAAAATAAACATGCAAGTAGTAACATAATGTGCACAGAATATAGCATGGCAATGTTTTATATTCATGCATAGTGTTTTCACAGCAGCATGGTCATTTTTAGCATGGACAATGGCCTAGATATAAGGTTAGCGTATAAATTGTTCTTACCTGCAGTGCTGAATGTTCTCTGCACATCTGCTTTATTGTTGACGATTGATAGACTTTTTGTTACCTAAAATGAACTGTACTGTAGATAAACATCCACCTCATCTAGTCCTCTCTGTGTTTTCTTTTATGAAGTATCCTACTACTATTTAGATGCAAGCAACCACCAGAAGTGATTCAGTGAGTGAGTGAACCGTCCAATCGAGTTAAACGAATCACAAACTATTTTTAGCTTCTTGCTAACCTGTTTAACTCTGATCAAAGCATTTAACCTAAATGCATGTATTTAATGAATCTTTATGTAGCATTATTACAGTAGGCTATATACCGTAAGTTTATAATAATATAATAAGCACGTTTTTATTGAAGCATTTTAGGTCGGTATGGAAAATGGGTTAAAACCTGGGCCTATTATAGATTATCTAAAACAATTTATTTATCGAATGAGCTCCAAAATATGTTTCCCAGATATATAGCACATATTTTACAAGATGGCTAATTCCTACACATTCGTACGACCTCACTCCTATGAATTCATAATAAACTGTAGATATTTTAAGAGTTGCCAAACCCTGCCCCTAAATATACCCATCACTGGGGTTTTGTCAAATCCTACAGAATTAGCCACCTCATAAAATACTTAGGAATTAGTCCTGAGACTGTGTTGCCTTAACTCCTAGTCCTTAATGATTAACCATCATCAGTCGACCAGAGTTCTGACAAAACAGCCAGCTTAGCAGTCATTGTACCTTTTATGTTGCCTTTATTCCTTTCCTCTCCCATTAACATTGAGTTCTCATAATTGCAGGGCTATCGTGTGTTATGAAGCACACGTCTCCATTTGAGTCATCAAGTGTTCCATAAGGCCACATGAGTGTCATTTAACTCTCTGAGGCAGTTAGTACTAGTAGGACGGAATTTGCCTGCTTGTTAGTGAAGAACCTAGAAAACTCATGTGCTCAAACTGTATAGGGTACATAAAGCATGACCTGAGGACCTTTCCCTCGCAGAACGCTAATGTTTGACTTCGCGGTACAAAACGGGTGGCGTTTTGAGTAAATTCGATTAGAGGAGAACACTCTAGTTCTGCATCGCCACTTCAAAGGAAGTCATTTAAAAAGTGTGATCTTCTGAAATGAAAACAGGCTTGTATTTACATCATCTGTGCTATTCAGTGGATAAAGTGGTGGTCAGATGCGCTCTTTTGGTGCAGCGAGTCAAAGTAATTATATACAGTCACCTGAGAACCAAGCGCGGCTCTGCAATTGAGAAAATGCATCTTCTGTGATGCAATATCTTCCGTGAGCGCGAGTCCTATCAGGTCTGGCACGAGCGCTCAGGTGTTCAGCTTCACACGGTTATGCACATGTCATGGTTGGCACAGAGCGTCCGACCCGCAGTGCCAGACAGACTCCAGCAGAGCCGCTCCCTGACCACTGAAATGCCACGGGCCGCGCTCTTCCCTGGCGTTTTCAATGAGATAGAGGCGTCTGGAACACAACAGAAGGGTTTAATTTGAATTTATGAGATTATGTGGGATTATCAGGTGCACTGCTGCTTCATAACATGCTTTATTTGGATCCTTTACCTTTGCAACACGATCGAGGTTGGTAGGAGGTGTTTTGCTGTAGCGCTCACACAGACGCATTATTTAAAAAGTGCAATGAGTCACATAGTTATTAGCCTCACAACCAGTCTGAGATCAATGAACTCAAATGTATCCTTAAAGGAACAGCTCAATTAAAAAATAAAATTCATCATCATTTAATGACCTACTCTTAAAAATTATTTTTTTGGTTATTTATTGGCTTGATGGTTCCACAAAGATACTTTAACACTTTCCATTCCACAAAAGGTTCTTTATAAAAGAAAAAAAGATGTTTCTTTTAAGAATGGTTTACTGAAAGGCCATTTAGGGACTCAAAAATTTTTCCCAAAACAGCATTGCTGCAAACCCCCTTTTTGGAATTTCATTTTTTTTTTGTCTTTATGTCATGTCTTTAAAACCTATCTTAAACCTAAAGACTTTCTTCTGAAAGCAAGTTTCACTTCAAATTGTAAATTGACAGCAGCTCCAATAGATAAAAAAAACATAAACAAAAAAACCCCAAAAACAATTAAAAGTCAATTACATGTAAGAGCTAATGCTGTGTATGTGGCATCATTCAACAACAGCTGGGTGTGCAAAGTTTAATAATGTACATTTGAGAATAAGAATTGAGAATTGCAACCATATTATCAGTGAATAATGTAAATTGTTTCCTACATAAAGCAATAAGATTTAGTGTGTTCAAGTTTTCATTATACTGTTTTTTCAGCTCAGGATTTAGGATACAACATTTCATGTTGTCTTTTCATCAAACAATCTTAAACAAAAAAACACAAATTATATTGTACAAAAATACAAAGCAGCACAATTGTTAACTGCTAATTAGCATGTTTCTTGATCAGCAAATCAATGTTAGAATGATTCCTAAAGAATCATGTGACACAAGACTGGAGTAATAATGCTGAAAATTCAGCTTTGCATTACAGGAATAAATTATTTTAAAGATATATTAAAATAGAAAACTTTTATTTTAATAAGCTGTAATATTCCATAATATTGCAGTATTTTACTGAAAATTTACCTAATAATCAAATAAATGCAGCCTTGATGAGAAAAAGAGATTTCTTTCTATAAAAAAAAAAAAAAAAAGTAAAAAATCTTACCAATCCCAAACATTTGAATCTCGGTGTATCATGGAGCAAATACTGTTGCTCAAAAATTATTGGCACAGGAAAGTTCTAACTACAAGCTGAAATTGAACGTTCCATGTGGGTGAACAATATCTTTTGAAATCCAGTCATATATTTAAAATGCATGAGCTCTAAGCATTACACACCTTTCTGCTGGAGAGAGCAGCGATATTTAAACTCACTATTTCCCTCTGAGTAACTCTAAGGAATTCAGGAAACGTGCCGTTGTAAACTAATGGAATCCTTTCCTGCTATCTTGACAATACTAAGTACATATGTCAGTTTTCAATCTGATATTCCTTTACGACAGTATGAACACATTTGTTCAGCTTTTATCAGCCCTCATAAGATGTCTTTAGAGATGATTTACTGAAACCCATTTGAGAGCATGTTTGGTGTATATCTTCATCTAATTTCAGATGCTATATTTCAGCTTAAATTCAACAGGAGCTGTTTTTCTGGGCGACTCGATACAAATGTCTTGTCATGCCTCTGAAGTACGGTAACACACATGCTCCTTGGTTCCTGTGAGAACCGTAGGCATCCAAACACCAGCTCCTTGGCTAATAAATAAAGTTTTCCCTTCCTCAAGCTCAGATGCAATTTTGATCTTTCCCTAATTGCATTCTCTGATTTTCCCCGTCTCTCCCCGAGCAATACCTCTTATCAGCAAAATCTGAAGACTAATATACCAAATCTTTTATTGGTTTCTGTCTCACGTAACGGTTTGAAATCAAGGATTTTCAATGCTTGCACAGTTTTGGACTGTTAGATGAAGATATTTTCTTTGGTGAAGTCATATGCAAACATAAGCCAAAAGGTTCTTTGTTTTGCTACCATTTCAATGTGGAGCTCATATGCATGTAGAAGTGCGAATTCATTTCAGAGGTTAAAAAGAAAAAATTGCACTAGCACTAACCCTAATGATTTACTAGTTGTGTTTGCTAAAGTGGGCCTCTCTATTGCTATTGCTCATTTAGGTTAAAGATTCAAACAGACCCTAAGGATTTTAACATGCAACTCACATATTATTTGTGCTACCAGTGTTATTTTAGTACTATTTATATACTATTATAGAATTTATTAACAATTTGACTTTTTGTTTTGTTTTTACACTACTAGTACCAGGAATAATTTCACTTTTTTATGATTTTGAATTTTTTTTTTTCAAGCATGCTTTTATTTGGTCAAAAATACAGTAAAAACAGTAATATTGTGAAATATTTTTTACAGTTTAAAATAACTGCTCTAAATGAATATGTTGCAAAATTAAATTTATTCCTGGTTTCAGCATCATTAATCCAATCTTCAGACCCACATGATCCTTCAGAAATCATTCTAATATTGGCTCAAAATAAATAAAATATTTGGCTAGTATTTAACATTTTTTATTGAAATTATTTTTTTATAAACTGTCAATAAACTAAAAAAAATGATCGATTGATCAACCATTGATCAACTTTTTAAATATAATGCTTATTAATTAAATACAATTTTATTCAGATTGTATTTTAATTGATGGAAATTATTTACATTGTATTAGTTAACAACAGATGTGAGCTTTGCCCATGTCTACATATCATAGAGACTTAGGACAATAATCCACCTAGCAACCCATCTCAACAACATAGCAACACCAGGGAAACAGTCATTGAACTAAAAGTCTAAAAATCTATACTATATGTTATAATGTAAAAAATAATTTAGTCTAATTGTGCACAACCAAACACAATGATCCAGTAGTGACTCTGAGGAGAGAGAAATCTATGTGGCCCCATAAAAATATGAAGCGTTAAGCATATGCAAAGCCACAATCAACTAGATGTGCTATTCAATAAGTGGAGATGGAGGGACAGAAATCGAAGCAGAAGAAAAGAAATAGTGTCTTTAGGTGTCAGGATTAACCCAAAGCTCCTTCACATCAATCAATTAATCAATAGCTATGACACACACACACACAGACAAACACACTACAGCCATTTCTCAGGACTTCAGGTTTGTGTCAAAACTATATATTTTTACTATCATTAAACCAACCAAACTTCATTCTTTGTGAAATGTTTGGCTTGAGAAGTGTTGCACACTTGGGTTGCAGTGACATTCAAAACACTTTGAGTCCACTGCACTGATTATCCAGTCCTGGTTCCGTATGTACTGTATGTGTGTGTGTGTAGTGTTGTCTGTGCTTCACCTGAAGGCTGTCTGTACCCTCAGGATGGGACACACCGACCTCAGGAACCTTCATTCCAAATGCTGTCAGTCACGATTCAATCAGTTCTCATGCTCCACTTCATCAGTTCTGAGTTTAGCTCGACCACTAAATCTCACAATTACACCCTCTTTCATACGAGTATGCCCTGTATGACATGAGCAGCAGAAGAGCCAAATAAATAAAACATGGACCCACAGCAGATGGGGATGTTATTCTTGCATTCATATCAGGTGAATCTCTAGAAACCTGTCAAGAAGAGTCCAGGATCACATTTTACAGGAAAATAAATAAATAAGAAATAAATAAGTAAACATAAAAAATGTAATAAATAAATAAAAACTATTTTAGAATAATTAAAATGAGTTAAACTTTTAAAAGGTTTTACACATTTTATATAGTTATAGTTAAATTTTGTGTACAAAATAGTTTTGTGGGGAACGGAGGTTACTCATTTAAATAGTTTCATGAAAAATAGTAATAATAATAATAAAAAATATATAAATGCCAATAATAAATAGATCAAAGACACAGGAAAGAATGCTCAGAAATGAATCACTGGGAAAACAAGACCTTGCAGTGAGTGGGTGTTTGGCTGTGGCTTTTATGCAGGGTGTAATGAATGTGTGGGTGTGGTGACAAGTTGCAGGTGTGTGATTAGTCCAGGTGTGAGTGTAATCAGTCTAGGGCTGAATCATGGGAAATGGAGTCTGTGGGTGTAATCCTGTGATGGCTGGAGTGCCCTCTGGCGGAGCCTGTGGGCAATCATTACACTAATACAGTAAATTAATACATAAAAAACAACCAGCTAGAATATCCTATCAACCCCTCTGAACACCCCAATAACAATAATCATCCAAAAAGGCTTCTGTTTCTTTTTTAAAATGTCATATAATTTTTTCTAAAATAGAATTTTTTAACGAACATAAAACATTTTAATAAATAAACTAATACATACGCACATAAATAAATGATTTTTTCTAAGTGTCAATTTACACATGACGTTTTAACCTTCCTATAAACTCAGATCTCCTGAAATACTGCATGATTTTAATGTTTCTCTTTTATTTAAATGCTGGCTCAGATGTGTCATATTCCCGCTCCATCGCACAAATGTCAATAGACTGCATAAGCAAACACTAAACGTGAAATTATCAATTATGTATGAAATGTTCTAATCTATCCAATTACCCTAATTCACAGTGAGACCAGCTGCTTGACATCACTCAGGGTTTCTGTTGCTGTAAACGGGAACAGGGGTGTTTTTTCGGGTCCAAACCCCCACCTGAGAGCTGGGTGCCCCTGCTGGGCGCATACTCCACATGAATACAAACACTTTGTTTGTGATCATAAGCTTTCAGCTCTTTACATTGCACCAAATTACATCACCATCTGCACCACTTAACACACCTGTTTGGAATGATAATGTGGAAACTATAAATGCTTTGTTACAGTTTAGCAGATCACAGCAGTATAGCAGCGAGGGTCACCTCTGAGATAATGGCCCACATTTCTCATTTGAGTTTCATGCACTGAACTGCTTCATGCAAATGACTGTGAATCACACAGAAAGCTCCGTCGCAGATGCTGCTACCAGTTATTAGGAAGCAGTGACATCTAGTGCTTTCATCCAAAACTGCATATTACAAAGAGAGCTTATCAATTTAAATCCCCTGATGGACACTAAAATAGGTAGAACAATCCCATAGAGTTAAACAACCACCTAGCAACAAGACAGAAGCTAGAACTCTCAAGTATCCACCCTAAAATCCCTAGAAACAATCTAGCAGCCACCCAGCCACAGCCTAGCAACCAGCCAGTACACACTAGCAGCAATCTAACAACCACCCAAAACTACTGAAGAAGCTACTACATAGTAACCACCTATGGACACTCTCACAAAAATCTAATAAATATATTAAAATCCATATAAGAACCAGCCAAAACACCCTAGCAACTACTCTGAATACCCTTTCTACAATCTAAAAAAACAGATAAAACACCCTAACAGCCCACCAAAGCAAAAAATCCAGCAGTAACCCCAAACACCTTAAATATCCAAACAACTGCCCAGCAACCAACAACAACATCCCAGCAACCAGCAATAAAACGCTTACAACAACCACCCAAAATGATCTAACATTCACCTAGCAACTAGCAACAATACCTAACAATAGCTAACAACCACCAAAAAACAAACAACAACTAAAAAATAACTATAAAATCTATAATAACCAGCCTGTCCTCCTTATAAACTTCTCTGAACACTTTTGCAACAATCTAACAAACACCTAAAAAACCCCACTAACAACTACCCAAAACACAGTGACATCCACCTAGCCATCAACAGGAACACCCCTAACAACCACCCAAAACACCCATTGCAACCAACACGAATCACCCTCTCACAGCAACCACCCTGAACACATGACAATAATTCAACAACAAAACACCCCAACCCTAGTAACCAGCCAGAACACCCTAGCAACCACCACGAACCACTTTGAAACAATTAAAAAATCCAAGTCAAAGAGCAACTAGAAGAAGCACCCTAACAACGACCTAAAACACGTTGACAACCAGCACTGCAGCCAACCAGAATCACCCTGTTGTGATCACCACTGCAACAATCCAACAACCATTCAGAATGCCCTAACAACCCCCTAATAACCAGCAAGTACACCCTATCAACCACCATGAACATCTTAGCAACAGTCTAAGAACCCAAAACACCTAACAACCAGTCAGAACAACTTAACAATAAACAAGAACACCCTAGCAGCCAGCTATATCACCCTAGGAGCCTCCAACACTGTGGTGATTTTTGTATGAACAGCACTTCATACAAAAAACAGTACTCTTCAGTTGCCAGTTGCTTTGTTTTCAGTGATGCTCTGACAGACTGCCACATATATATTCATGGAGGGCTCTACACTGCATTCAATTTGGTTCCCTGGAAACTGATGGACATCAGCTGCTATAGTATAGTAAATACACTATATTTAAAACTCACATACAGACAGAACGCTTTGGAGTTCAAAAGAATGACACCATCATCAGGACAACTGTGAATGATACAGTGTATCTGTCTCTCATCACATGTTCATGTGAACGGCATGGCAATCAGCTGATCTCTGCTACTGATGCTGCTGTTTCCAGCTCTGTTGCCCGGGTAACAGCATCACTCCGAGAGTGAAGGAGGATGGGGGAGAGAGAGAGAAAGAATCACTCATGCATAATCTCCCACAAAACTAGCTTTAGATAAACTATACTATCATCAAATAACTATAACAGCCCTTCTGCTCAGTCCCAAGTACTTAACAAAAGCTGTAAATCATCATTAGAAATAATGGATTGTGTTCATTCATGTGTACTTTGTCATTTTAATGCATTACATAAAGGAGGAATAAAAGGTAGTGATAAAAGATCGAGAGAGTCTTGGTTAGTCACTGGAGAGAAAACGGAAGACTGGGGATAGTTGTCACAGTTACTAAGGTTCTGAATAAAAATTACAATAAAAAATGCTTTTCTCTATAGCGGTGGTTTTGTATGTTGGTTAGCTGACCTTTTGGTTCAAAATGATATAGCTGACCTTTTGTGACATGCTCTTTTGTCTTGTTTTGTTATTTTTATTGGTTTGATAATTTATTGTAAGGCGTCCTTGTTACATTGGACTTATTCATTTACATAATGATTAATACCAGTTAACTACATGTGTTAACTACATGGTTAGTTTTAGGATTAGGACTTTTCTTAGGGTTAAGTTGATGTAATTATGCATAATTACTCGTAATTCTAAAATGGTTAGTTCCGTTCTTGGATTCAGCTGTGTTTTATTCACGATACAGGACAGCTATGACCGCTTTACTCAAAAGTTCTGTGTATCACTGAGCAACACTCTTAGCAAGCACCCTTTGCAGCATAAACAATCACTAATACAGCATTACACTGTTCTGTGTATTATGCATTTTGGCTAAATAAAATGTTTGATATTTAATGAAGTACTGTATGAGTGACCCCTGCTGGCGTTATGTTGCATCTTTCCTCTTTAATTTTGAGACCAATAGTTCTGTGTCTACGAGTTTTCTGCTGTAGGTATGTCTTTGTATGTGCATATGTCCATCGGTTTACACTACTGACGCTTGCAATCTCGCACTGTGCTCCAAATCTTTTTTAAAACTAAAAGACAAAAAACGTTTTGTAATGCTGAAAGATGAGCAGATGTGTTACGTGTTTGAGAAAATAGCATATATGATGTTAAAAATAAAGATGCAGCGGATGATAAGCTATTCTCTGTCATTTTCAGTTTTTATATAAGCTCTATTAGATGAGAGGCATGTTTGAAACATTCTCTTTCAGATTACTGTTGCTGTCAGGGACTATGTTTTTTTTAGTGGAAGGACTGCATTTAACATGCTAATATTTCAGTACACATCATTTTTTATATGTTTTAATATTTTTTTTTTTGTGTGTGGTAACAGTTTTATAAAAGCAATAAGGAACTTGAAGCAGTGCTGTATCGTGAATAAATCACGGCTGAAGGGCATAAAGGCACGACGCATCTAACAACGCCCTTCAGTCATGATTTATTCACGATACAGCACAGCCTCGAGTACCAGTTTACTTCCTTACTTAATACAACAACCATTCCCATAATCTTTACAATTTAAAAGCAAAAGTCAAACTTTAACATTTTGTTCTACCTGTGCTACCTGATAAACTTGAAAAAAAGCATGAAAAACATAAAATCATTCCTGCATCTACAACAACAGTGGTTCATTGGTCAGAATCACAGAACAATTCCTCATTGTTTGCTAATAAAAGCCACATCCATCCACACACACACAATATGCAGGTTCTCTTCGATGGGGGTTTCTCAGCACTTTTAATTGCTAATT
Source organism: Enteromius afrohamiltoni (assembly GCA_034779775.1). Taxonomy (NCBI): domain Eukaryota; kingdom Metazoa; phylum Chordata; class Actinopteri; order Cypriniformes; family Cyprinidae; genus Enteromius; species Enteromius afrohamiltoni. The sequence continues at coordinate 5,864,818 of JAUYWG010000048.1, forward strand.
CACTTTAGAGTGGTTTCCAGGGAAACAGTTACTACGGACTCGGACTGTTTATGGAGCTTTGCTACATGTTGCATCATATGATAGCAACAGACTGTCAGAAACAAACATACTGTAAAACATTTGAAAATCATAATTTCTGACACATTTTCTGCTGCATTATAGATCTTTTTGAAATATGCATTGTATTATATATTAATGTGGTTTTATGCATATGCACACGTGTTGCCATGGAAATGCAATTCAACGAAATGAGTAGAAAGGAGATATATGAGCTGTCTTCTGTGTGTGGGTAGTTGACTGTATGTGTGTGTGGAGTGGGGTTATCCTAAAATCCACAAGAATATGTGTGTGTGAGGGGGTAGAATGTAAGAACATGTGCTTGAACGTGTGTGCGTGTTATTCATGCACTTGTGCAAGAAGCCACGGCAAACATTTCCCGCACAGAGCATAATTACCGTAAGTGAGTTGAGATTCAGACACAATCTGAAGTGCAGCCAACCTGCGCCTACTCTTGACAGCTCAGCATATGATCTAACAGAGGCAAACGCCCACCACTCTCCTCTCCCTCAGATGCCTGAACCAAGAGCATTTATAGCACAAAAATAACTTTCACAGCTGGATCTCAAGAGCCCTTTAACATCTAAATGTACAGCCGGATTACTGTCATGGCCTGTGTGAGAAAACATGCTTTCAGGTTTACCTGTATGAACTGGGAATCTTTGGCCTGTACTGTCACGCTTACCTACATGAATTTAGTGTTTTATGTTCTTAATTAATACATTTACAGATATACAGTAACAGATTTACAGTAAATGGACATTCTAGAGGTCATGTCCGACATGATCATGAGGAAAAAAATTAAAATTAGGATATGGTCATATGTATGTCATGTTAGAGGAAAAAAAAAATATATATATATATATATTTTTAATTTAAAGTTTAAAAAAAATATGATTATGAGATTAAAAAGTCATAATGAGATAAGGATAAAATGATGTCTATAATAC
>JAUYWG010000048.1:5865924-5898606 GCA_034779775.1 Enteromius afrohamiltoni
ATTTAAAGTTTAAAAAAAATATGATTATGAGATTAAAAAGTCATAATGAGATAAGGATAAAATGATGTCTATAATACATACAGATTAAATACAAGTCAGATTTATGAGATAAAAAGTCAAAGTGATGAGATACTAAAAATTATGGCAAAATTGATGAATTATAAAATAAAAATCACAATTATGATGAAAAGTAATTGTAATTAAGATGATTTTACAAAACATATTTATTTTCTTATGGGGCCAGAAATGCACAAAGGTACTTTAATAGTATTAGTATTACTATTTAATGGTCTCTAACAAGATTATCCATTACAATACATCCACCTCCTCAACTCATTGCTTAATTTATTCATTTGATGAATTATCAATAAATTATCGCTATTGCATAAATAATATGTAATCAAATAATCAATAAAAAAGAATTTTGTTTTTCTGCTTTTTTAGTATTTAAAAATGCAATTTAATTTAATCATATATATATATATATCTTATATAATAAGATAGATTCTTTCAGATTTTAGCATTAGAAACACAACTGTGATTAAAGAACTTACAAATATAAAGTATATTTTGGTAATTATCACAAACCCTGCATTGGGTGGTGGTCTAACAAATTTGTTAAGCACTGTATAGATATCTTTACTAAGATATTCCCTTTATTCCCTTTAATGGCTACTTTTCTTAGAACTTTGTCACTAGAAGCAACTTATCACTAATAATTTTTATGAATTTTCATGGCCCTGACCGGTCAGGTTGAACAACAAACTCACATTCCGCAAGGGAATAAAGTCATTAAACAAAAGAAATGATGGTGATTGTTGAGGTGTACCTCACTCACTAGCACCGATGCTGAGGTGTCACATTCAATTAATTATTAAAGAAATTATACTGAGCCACAGAAAGAGAGAGAGAGAAAGAAATGATAATAATCAGCAGAAAGTGCCTACAGTGTGTATGTGTCCAGTCCTCTGCTGGCCGAATCGGAGGCCAAATCTTATTATTAGAGGATAATTGCTTGGCTTAAAATTGCCTCCCGCAAACTGCCCAATCAAAACAGTCACAATAAAAGCTATTTACTGTTATTACTTTGAAGCAGCTGTTGCCATGGCAGCCGCGGTTATTTTTGGAGGGAGGCTGACTGTAATAAAGAGGCCAGATTTGCCTGAGAATATTTTTAATGTGATAATTCTTCTTCAGGAATTATGATAGATGCTGATTGTTTGATTAATGTCTCTTTACGGAGGTGAAGCGTGCTTCTGTTTAAAGCTTGATGCCATGAATGTGCGCATCTGTCTGGTTTTATCAGATAAAGAGGTCCGCCTCTCAACATGGACTCTAATTTGTCAAATCCTTGTCTTCTTTTCTTGTGCCTTCTCCCCAGAGGCACATTTTGTTATTCAGAGGTCGTTCTATCATATCTCAGGAGGCTAAATGGAGTTCTCAATTAAGTTTCTGTGAAGTTACAAGATGTTTCTTCTAAAATTTCTTTTAAGGAATAAAAATAGACTCAGATGAGGCAATTGTTGACGCACATTAAGAGTAGGCTACATGTGGATACCAGCTCAGATAATTTGGTCTCAGATGAATTTGATGAGAAATGCTTGAGATCAAATCTCTGAATTATTAAAGTTTGAGATATATTTTGAAACTTTAGAGGTACTGGGGTCTCTGTAGCGTGAAATAACTACCGAGCTTCTTGGAATGTGTTTTTCCCGTTAATTTATATGACACCTTTGTAAACGAGATTCAAAGTACACCATTATCGTAAGCTACAAAAATGCTAAAATGATGAAAACAGTGATGCTTTGCACATCCATTTAGTCATTTATGAAACCATTTAGACAAAATGTCGTATTTGGTAAATGGAAATTTCATTTTCTTCATGTTGTATGCAAATTTTATTTTGTTATATGCAATTATATTTCCTTTTTGCTATAAGCATTTGCTATATTTTTGTGTTGTTGTTGACAGACATCTTTGCATGCAATACAATAATGTCAGTTTTAGTTTATGACGCTAAGATTTTTAGATATTTCTCCAGTAAATGTGCTGAGAAACATCAATGCTGTAGTACACAAAAAGAAAATGAACAGTACATTTATTTTGTAGAAATGTGTTACTTCAACTAAAAACTAATTCTTGTTCGTTTTTACAAACTCTGTTATCTTCCCCTTACACCACTACCACACATTCTTACTTATCTTCCTACTGCTCTTTCATATCTACATTTCTACAGATAAATCTAATGTACTGATAAATGATAAATATATTGCTGTAGCTGTTGCAGTTTAGGCTTGGGACGTTCCTTCTTGTTCAAAAATATTAGTGATTGTGCTTGGCAAACTCTATCTTTGCTTCTAAATTTGGTTAATCTGCAAGAGTGAACCCTTCCCAAAATTCCTAGAAAGTTCTGAAATGTTTCAGAAAGTATTGGGCCTTTTTGTAAGCCCGAAGGCTGGCCATCTGCACACTTACTCTCTTTCACAATGCCACAGAAGAACCTTTTTGTCTAAATTGTTACATAAAGAACCTTTAACATCTGAAGAACATTTTAGTTTCACAAAAGGCTCTTTGTGGCAAAAAAAGGTTCTTCAGATTATAAAAGGAAGAACCTTTAACTGAATGATTCTTAGTGGAAGCAAAAATAGTTTTTCTATGGCGTCATGTGAAAAATCTTTAAAGCATTTTATTTTTTGAGAGCATAGCAGACATTACAACCATTCAGATATTAATGGAACACATTTCTCAATATCTGAACAACTAAATGGATCATTTAAACAATAAAAGAATGTTTAGAGTAAAGGTTGTGAAGAGTTTGACATTTTCACTGTGAATCATCTTGTCAGTTTTGATCAACAAGCCTTGCTCATAGTTATTGTGCATCATAGCAATTGTAATCAAGTCTACTTAATTCTTTGCACATGTGCAATTTCCATAAATCAATAAGAAATTTAAATCTGATGCAAAAAACTGTTTAGACATCTGACAAATTCTACACCTTTTATCCCCCCAGTAGTCTTCACAGATCACATCTCAGAACACAAGCTCACATGTTGAAATGGCAAAAAAAAAAAAAAAAACCAGAAGAGAAATAAGGATAATCTAAAGACACAAGGACGTTTTGTTTGTACATGACAGATGTATGTTTATTTTTTTCTCTTTTCTCATTGGACCGTGAGCGATGGTCTCATCATTGCGAGACCACAGGCACCTGTTCATCAGTTCTGAAGTAGTTTTCTTGCATAGGGCAGTAAGTAAAGAATAATAATAATAATAATATATACACTACAAAACACTGATTGTATATTTTCTCATGTTTTATAAACAGACATTCAGTTACTTATATGAGTTATATACAGAGGAAGCAGAGTGATTTTTTTTTTTTTCTCCAGGTCGTAGCTTGACAAATGAATCCAAACAAAATCCATTTCCCACTCAATAGCTGCTAGTCCATGTTCTCTTCCCTCTCTTTGTGTTACGTGTCTCTTCTTTTTGGGCTCCATCCAGAGAAAGATTATGGATATTTGTTCTTATCACCGCCAACATGATAAACTCTGTAGGGCATGATAAACACAATCCCTCTATCTTTCTGTCTCCAGCAATACATGATGCACTCTAGTTTATCAGTTTAGACAGCTACTGGCCCCAAGACGCTCTCATCCACTCCGTGGAGGCTTTTGAGAAGCAATACAAATGACTTCTTCCCTTTCTGTGTTCAAAAAGTCTTATAAAACCAATTTTTCATTTTGATAATAAGCGATAATTAGAAAATGACTGATCACAATGGTGTGCAGATTAAAGAAAGAAGTTCCTTTCAAGATGCACGCAGCGCACATAGATTTGTGTTCACTGGATTCACTCTTAAAATAAAGCGTCAACTTAGAACCAATAAGGGTGCAGTCTGATGCCATAGAAGAACGTTCTAAGAACTTTCTGTTCCTGTCTGGGTGACTCTCACGAAGCCCTTCAAGAACATGTCAAAATTCAAGAACATGTCAAAAAGAAATATAGTCAACAAGTTTTTTGTGTCGTTTCAAATCAAATAAATAACATATTTAAATTAGATTAAATAATAACAATACATTTAATATTTAACTACTCAAAAATATTTATTTGTACTGCCTTTTTTAATTCATGTTGACTACTGAAATGATAATAATTATAAAACAAAATAACAATATGAGAATCACCATATTAGGAATTACCAAAAAATAAAATAATCAAATAAAACATTTACCTATGAATGAAACATCAGGATATAAAAATCTCATTTACACATTCAGAAAATGTGTCCATTGTATCCAAACGGTCTTACAAAGAAGAACAAAAGCAGTATTCTCTTACAGCAGTGAGAATAATGTCTAACTACAATATGATTAAAAGTCTTAAAAACAGGCTTCATTTTCTTGGTGCAAAATTGAATTTCTTTATTTTCCCTTCTGTGATTTTGAGGTGAATCTGACCTGAAAGTTTTTTTACTGGCTTGTTTCAATGATTATGTAGCAACACATGAACCATATAAAGTTATTATAACTATTTTATTTTTAAAGACAAATGTTCTTTTTTGTACCTCAGATGAACTTTATCTTTGAAACTCTTTTTCTTAAGGGTATTAGTGTGCTCAGTACGGGCCAGGACATTTCTGGTCTTTGGGCGTCTCACGTAACATGTCTAATAAAGCAATGCCTCACTGGAGCAAAAGAGTCTTCTGTGTTTGAACGATAAGATGTGGTGCGCCGGAAGAGATGTGTTCAGGCAAACGGCCCGTGGGGACACTAAATTAAGTTAATAGTCATGCACTTCTCCCATTTCTACACACAGTCAACCTTAATACAGACCCACACTCACACAATATTTAAGCCTCATTTTTATATTTTACGTATTTGATTTGCAAATATCCACCCATTAGGATCACACATTTTTAGCATAAACAACCTAATAAGCATAATGTGACACATATTTGTCGGCCAAACATAATGAGTAAGAAACAGGCAAGATTTCTGAACTCAGAAAATCAGGACATTCATTTGCATCTATTTGATTTCATTTAAATAATTATAATTTCAGAATGTGTTTATTCAGATCATTTAGAATGAAAATCTGAAAATCCCCCCCCTGAAAATTTGGCTAACTGTGGAAGAAACAATTAGTTGAAATGTGTGTGATTTAAGCAAACTGTATTTACTGATAATAAATATATAAAGCTGGTTGTTAAAACACATTTTGTTTATTAGTACTATGAAAGAAATCTTTCATCACTGTGTTTGCACATCACTGTGTTTTACGAAAATGGGAATTATAATAAAATGGAGAATTTACGTGCAATTCAAATACACCTTCAATGTAAGCCTAAATATGTTTAAATGCAAAACTGAAGCTCAGGTTAGCTCTTATTTCAACTACTGCTGGTAATTGACTGAGATACACATGCATTGACTCATGTTTGTGAGTATAAATGTATATAAACACGTATTCATCATTCTGAATGGGTAATGTTGTCAGAGAGAGAACAATATACAGGACCATTAAAGTGGCAGGTTAACGAGGTGTGTGTGTGTGATAGAGGATGAAGGTACAAAGTCAATTTCACACTAGGCTGAGTTCCCAGGGAAGCTAGACATTTTGATCACTCCATCACGGTGCTGATAGCCTGTCCCTCTCTTTCTCACTCTCTCTCTCTCTCTCTCACACACACACACAGAGCATCACATTAACGCAGAGACTGAAAGCAGTATACTGTGCACAGTATGCACATTTTCAACACCGAACCCAAAAGACGAGACAAGCCCGTGTCCGACAAGCCATGACACTCTCACAGCACACATCATGTTCTCACAGAGTGAAAAATACATCGTGAAGCAAAGAGAAAACTGATAACACACTAACAGACAGGACAGAGCAGGTTTCTTCTGGTATGAAACATGCTCAGCTTTCAAATGTTCTCTTCATCTTTACTAGTAATTGCATGAAATAAACAAAAATGAACATCAGAAGGTATCAATTCATACCATTTTTCAGGTTCAAGTTCACTGACGTTAATCTACTTTCCTGTGGTTTGTTTAACATTATGATTGGCCAGATCACCTGTCAGTCAAACTCCTGGAGAAAGGTCAGTTGTCCTACTACAGTATATTTGGACATGCATTATTTATGTTTTGTTTTGCTTTTACAAGACAAAGACAAGATTAAAATAATTGTTTTTCTGTTTGAACACATTTTAAAGTGTAATTTATTTCTGTGATCATTTTCAGCATCATTACTCCAGTCTTCAGGATCCTTCAGAATCCATTCTAATATGCTGATTTGCTTCTCTTTTTTATTATTACTATTAATGTGAAATACCATTTTTGCTTCTTAAATTTCTTTCAAAAACATAACGTGTAATTATTCCAAACTTTTCAATTGTGGCGAACGTGTACTGCATATTGCACTTGGAAATCCAAGAGAAAATAAGATGTAGTATTTTAAATAGAATAGGCAATATACATTTTAAAATAAGCAGTAAGTAGTACATTTTAATGCTTATTAATTTTTGTTTTCTCTTCGCCCAGTAAATTTAAACGCCTTATGGATTTCTGTTGGAAACAACACGATAGAGGGAGAGTAAAGTTAATGATTCATTAGATGAACTCTGCTGCTTTCTTAACATGTGGAGTGATCATTAAGATTCGAGTTAAATCAGTGTATCTCCATATTAACTCACAACAAGAAATATCAGCACATCCTCATGCACGGGTCGAATAATACACACGCACATTTGTTCTACATAATCAAATAATCGTTTAATTAATTGTATAGATTAAATTAAATCAAACTAAATTTTTTGCCATATATGCTATGTTTTATGTTGTATTTTAACAGAATGGTGGAACGGATCCATTGAAAAGCAGTCTGCTAAGATCACCCCAAATATCACAGAACCATTTCAGCAAAATACCATGCGTCAAATAAATAAAACTTTAAAGGGACAGTTCACCCAAAAATGAACTCGCTTCATGCTGTTCCAAACCCGTATGAACACCACAGGAGATTTTTTTTCTTGTTTGTCATCTTTTTTTAGTATAAAAAAGTGACTATCCTAATACTGAAGGTTTTGTTGGGATCTATGATTCTATGCGGAACATTTAACATTCAACACCTTTTAAAGGAGTCATATAAAGGCAATTTAGATCTTTAGGATCTTAATGGAAAGTTTGTAATATAGATTGCTTTAAAATTTCTCAAAGATAGTGTAAAAAAGCTCATTTTACCCTGTCAAAAAACAGCTCTTTAGAAATCACTCTGTTCTATGTACTTCACCTTTAAATCTTCACGAGCTCCGCTGACCCCGCCCCTCTTTTCCGAGGAGCTCTCTAAGGATCTTTTTTAGCCGTATTCATAGTGAAACTTGCTAATTAGCACATTATTAGGAAAGGCGATTTGCAAAGACTCATTAAAACATTATACTCACTGCTTCTGTAGGTGAGGCTGGATCACGAATGATTCATGCAAACAAAAACACATTATGGTTGATCAAGGGTGCGTTTCCCTCCAGAACCAAACATAACGTTTATCTTCCGCATCTTCAGTCACTCAGATGTCGGGAGTAAATGACTACTGCTATGTTCATATTAATACATTCAACAACAAAACACCTCAATCACTTAGGAGTCTTGCTTGTCTCTAATGGCTAACTCTGGGTGGGTCTGAGGTAAGACATCAGTTCAGTCTGTGTGACACGCTGCTGTCAATCAAATATCATGTGAGTGGCCTCTGTCGAAGGACGCCACACCAACATGCATTTGAAAATTGGCTTGATTTCAGAAGGGGCAACTTGTTCTTCTTTTAATTTAATTAAAATACTGGTGGATCTTTATCATTGCAGGGTGGTTGTGTACACACACTCCCAACACACATTTCAGTCCAAACAGCTTGAAAAAGTGCATGTAGCACCGTATGACCCCTTTAATGCACCAAAGGGTTTTTATAGTGCAAACATGTAGACTATTAAAAGCTTTATCACACTAATAACATTTTTGAATAAACTTTCACTTTGGGGAGCAAATATGGTTCTTCTGTGGCATCACTGAGAAACCCTTTTTTTTTATCTGTATCTTTAACACCGTTTTATTTTTGTGTGGAAACTAACGACTGGCGGATAATGAAGACCTCAACCAATCACTGTTTATATCCAATTTACACATACAAAAACAGCCCTATGTGGATCGGTGGAGGTTTTCATCATCCTCTTGCTCTTGTAGGACAACATCAGTCTGTTTAACCCTCTTACTGTACTAAATGACTCCAGAACCATCTGGTCCCTGTGTGGTTGCCACGGCACCAGGCTCCAGGGGGCCCGTCGGCACATGCTGCGTGCTTCGTATGGTAAAACTGTCTCCCTGTGTCACACTTCCTTCTTTTTAGCAGTGAACGTAATTAGCTATAAGACAAAAAATACTGCAATAATGAAAACGAAACCCAAATTGAACTGAAATAAAAACAAGCCATTCAACTTCAGAAACAAAGAGAGAAAATCATCATTTGTGCTTTAACGACTTAATTTGTAACAACGAAAATTCTTATTGTCTCTTTAAAAATAAAATACATGCATATGTGTTTTTCACCGATCAGGACACACTCTCTTGCAACCTTTTCTCTCAGCGAGAGGACGCAGGATAGATACCATTCATGCCTGATAGTTTACATACACCATGATGTGGTTTAAAATAGATTTCATCACGACTGAAAGAAATGTGTCAGAAATACGTCTTCTTGGCAGACATCCGCATGGTCAGTTAAGATCTGTCAGGTTTCTGAAAATTCCGTTTCTCCGAATGAAGGATATTTTCCAGAAGTGTCTCTATATAAAAATAGACTAAATGACCCTGGTATTAGTTTAACTATTCAGTGGCATTGTTCCTTCTTCAGTGTGTCCGGTGATAAATAGAACAGACTGGAAATATGGCTATTCAAAAAGACAACAGAAAAATCTATGATTCATTCCTGTGAGATTGCTTGGATTGTTTTTTAATAGAATTATCTTGACTTATAATATATCCACATGCTTAATCTTGTGTAAGGCCCTCTTGACTAACAACAAAAAAAGTTTGAATATTGTTTCACCCGGATAATTTCTTCTGTGCGCTTGTGCAGTTTTGTCTGCTGTAACATAATTTCGTTTCTTGGAATTGCTTGTTGACTTAATCCTTAAGAGGGCTCTTTATTTCATTTGAGTTGTAGAAAAAAGGGTACAAACGATCAATACTCTTCTTGTTAGCCTCCCTTTGCCTCCATGGTTTCTTTAGATAAGTAAACCACCCAGTACACCATATTGAATGCCCCAAAGGACACTGGGAATAAAATACGTGCGTATTCGTCGATCTTGCTAGCTCCTCCGGTTGGAGGAGCGGCAGGTTGAGGGGCAGCCTTGGCTTCCTTCTTTTTAATATTCTCTAATTTAGGCCCGAGGAGATGGTGGAGAGGGGCGGAGCCTGTGGGTGCGCTGGGTGATGGTTTCTCGGGAACTGTTGGAGTAGAGGGCGGGGCCGGCGGTGTTGTCTTTGAGGCAGAGGATGAAGGGGCTGCATTTGATTGGCTGGCGGAACTGGGGCTGAGACGTGATTGGCTGGAGAAACTGCTGGTACCCTCTGAGGTGGAAGATGATTGGCTGGTCAAGGTCGGTTTGGATGCAGCTGCACCACTCTTGCTAGATGTTTCGGTTCTTTGGGCTTTCTTGGAGTCTGGTTGAGACTGGACATTGGAGTTGACACGTTTTCGTAAGTTTCCATTGGTGTCTGAGTTTTGCTGTGGGGTAAAAGAGAGAAAAATGTAACTATAATGCATTACAAATGTTCATAGCTAATGTTGATTAGTAGCAATTTAAAACTTTTTTTTTATCATTTACAGTATATACTTTAAAGAAAAATATACTCAGTCTCTGTCCATCCTGTTTGTATGTGAGTTTATTTCTCCATTGCACAGATTTGGAGAAATTTAGCATTGCATCTGTGCTCACCAATCATCTGAAGTGAATGGGTGCCGTCAAAATGAGAATCTTAACAGTTGATAAAAACATTAAAATAATCCAAAAAGAACCCACACCACTCAGTGCCATAAACACTTATTAAATGTTAAAGTGTTTTTTAATCTAAACTGACGCTTCTGGACAAAATATCTATTATCCATAATAATACTTCCTCATGGATAACTTGTGGATTATTGTAATGTTTTAATCAACTGCTTGGACTCTCATTCTGATGGCACCTATTTACTGCAGAGGATCCATTGTTTAGCAATTGATGTAAATGTCAAATTTCTTCAACTCTGTTCTAATGTAGAAACTCAAATAGATATTGGATTGCCTGAGGGTGAGTACATTTTCAGAAAAAGTTCATTTAGTTGTAAGCTATTCCTTTAAATTTAGCACTGACAGTAGTTTCAAAACATTAAAGCAATCATTGCTACTAAAAAAAAAAAACCTTTGTCTTCTGTAATATGAAGCAATATAAAACCCAAATTTGGTTTAATAATCTATTCTAAATGTGTTGATGACACTATTGCATTGCCACATCTGAGCACAAACATACGTTTTTAATGAGAAGACATGTAAGAGTCGCGCAACAGCTTCTGAATCAAACCGGTCCAAGCAAACCCATAACCCACTTAAAGAAGCAATTTTAAAAACAAAGAACAAAACTTTATATATTTGCATAAATAATATTTCTATATACAATATGCTATCTATACATTTTTAAATAAAATATCAGGGGCCGCATGAAGAGCACCATGCAGCGAGCATGTGTCTGTAATGTGCAACTGAGCAGACGTCACACTTGCAGTAATGTTCAGGGCTGTAAGGAGCTTTTATGATCAGATGGTTTGCTGTTTGTGGGTGTATGGAGGAGGTGGAGGGTGGAGCTATTCTATAAACAGCTTTTTTTCATATAAACAAGAACAAGAGAGATGAGTCCACTCAGTGTGTGTGTGAGTGTGTGAACAAGTGTAACAGACCCCAATGAAATCAAGGGAGGAGATTTTACAGCACAGAAATTCATATATATTCATATATAATTCAAATATATACATATCTACATTAAAGAAAATAAACTTTAAATATCTATTATTATTATTATTATTTATCTTAAATTTTTCTGTTTGTTTTGTTGTATTTTAAAATTTTTATTTCATTTAATTCAGTCCTAAAATAAATAGAGAATTCTTTAGATTCTTACCCAAAGTCAGCATATAAAACATGAATAGAAAATGTAGAGGTGTGTTTTTTACATTGAGTGCTGTTCTGCACACGAGATAAACATGTATACTGGGACTATAGTGAAGAAAGATCTTTCTTTTTCTCACTGGACCCGATAGCCCAGTTTCACCCTGATATTTTACACCATTTCCTCTGAGAAATGAACAGTTGGCAAAGTGTAATTGGTGTCTCATGGTGTGTGGAAAATATGTTAGCGCAAGCTGTGAGGAGAGACAGAAAGAGACTTAATACACAGCTCTGAGAGACGTAAACTGTGTCCGAATTCCTGTACCTTCCTTCTATACTCTACATTTAATAAAGACCTTCTTGTTTGTTGCTATATATTCTTTGGGTATGAATGAATGCAATTTAAAATATACACTTCAGACCCGCAAGAAGCAATGACACTTTTCTCAGAGCAAAATCCGTGGTGTTATCAAACTTACTTTTGTAACCTTAAGAAACATCTTTCCTGGTATCCACAGCCACTGACACTTAAAAAAACCCTCCTGTTTCACAATCCTCTATATTTTACAACCAGATCCTCAGCTCTGATGGCCTCATGAGATAAAAAAGAGGTGGCAAGGTTCAAATCTCAGCAGATGCAGTACTGGAACACAGGGATTGGAAAGGATTGCTGAGATCAAACCCATCACGTCACTTCCCTGACAATTTATAAACTGTACTTTTTTTTTTTTTCCTCTTTCAAATCTCAGTCTGTCTAGCAAAAGAACATTTTCTCTTCCGTTCTTTATTCCGGAACAGAAAAACCTATTAAAGGCGGCTCATTAATCCATGGCCGTGCTGTGGTCAGCGTGTACATACAAAGACTTAAATTGCTCCATATTGGGATTTTCTCTTAATGTTCCTTAATGGGTTCAGATCATGCATATAAAAACCCAAGAGGGAATTTGATTAGAATGGGTTGCCCTTGCAGATGCCGTTTCAAGAGTTCACGTTTCCTGGTAATAAAACATAGCGCAAATTTGGCGAGCTGTCTGGGGAGCAAGCCGGGAGAACGGCGGACTCCGAACCCTATGGAATAGATCCCTAGTGAGGGTTTGGCGCTTGGCTCGTTCACCGTCTTCCCCCCTGGAACGTGAAACATGTGGGAGAAGGTGGAGAAGGGGAGGAGGAGGGATGCGATCAAAGCTAGAGGTGGGAACATAGAAGCTGGGTTATTTTATAGTAAAGGGAAGTGATTTGATTGGACGTGCTTGATTAGGGAATCGGCTGCCAGCCGTGGGTAATTACTGCGTTCACGATCCTCTCGAAACCATGTTTTTTTGCAAAACATAAAGTTTATATGCAAGTACTGTCAATCAATCAATCAATCAATCTATAACTTTTATTTATATAACAATTTTAAAAATACAGATTGTAACAAAGCACTGAACATTAACAAACAGGAGAAAAGGGTGATGGTAATGCATTAAATCAGTGGTTTTCTATTCAAATATATTTTTCAAATAGAATTTATTCCTCTGTTGGCAAAGATGAATTTTTATCATAGTTACTCCAGTTTTCAGTGTCACATAATCCTTCAGAAATCATTTGAATATGGAAATTTGGAGTTCAATTAATAATGATTATCAATTACTAATAATGGTTTATTATAAATACAAATGATCAAAACGGTTTTGCTCCATATTTCTATGAAAACTGTAACTCCTTTTTTAGGATTCTTTCATGAACCGAAAGAACATAATTTATTTGAAAGAGAAATATTTTTCACATTTTAAAATGTCTTTACACTTTAATTAATTTTTAATCTTACTGACCCCGGACTTTTGGATGGTAAAAATAATTAAATAAATGCACAAGCAACACAACTGTTTTCAATATCAGTAATAAAAAAAAGTCTTATGAGCAGCGAATTAGCATATTCTAATGATTTGCGAAAAATCATGTGACACTGAAAACTTGATTTGATTACAAAGGAGCTGATCTAGACCATGACATACCTCCATTAAATAATGAAATTCTTTAGCTGAAAATTGAGTGTTTAATCTTGTCATTATTTATTACAAACACTTCTCCAATTTGATACTGTTCAGTGTTTTGACACAATCTGTAATGTTAAAAGCGCTATATAAATAAAGGTGATTGATTGAGTAATGTTGCTAAAAATTCTGCTTCCATCACAAGAATAAATTACATTTTAAAATGTATTCAAATAGAAAACATTTAACTTAAAGTGTAATGAGATTGAACAATATTGCTTACGATATTAAATAAATTCATCATTTCATTTTCCCTCTTTTAACTCTTAGTGTGGTTAAAGAAACTCAAGCAGCATTGAACATTTGGGATGTGAGCACAGAAAAATGTTGTGAATTCCCAGGCTGGATTATTTGTAATGTGTATGAAGTCGAACGTACAGTAGTTCCCGCTGCTCTGTGCTCACTGACTGAGTCATACAAGCTCCGTTAACCTGCATATGCTGAGACTTTCACTGTAAAGATCCCCATCCCTCTACACGGCAAATAGAAATGTGTGTTATGAAGACAGAAAGGGAGAAAAGGGCGGGAAAAAAAATTGGTGATTTGAAAGACTTATAGAGAGCCACCATTAGATAAGGGACATTAACATCTTTAACAGCCTGTAGAAATAAACGACATAAAAAACAGGCCCGTAATACATCATGTCAACAGTCTGACAGACACACTCTCACTAAGTCTCACAGCTGTCAGCATGTGCCACTTCTAATCCGCCATCTCAGCTTACGCACGATGTCCCAGCAAAAGACCAAATCCACAGCTCACATGCACATTCTCAGTGTGTTGTCCCATCAGCTGTGATTAAACTAACATCTGATTTGTGACGTTTTCCATGCAAAACTCCCACGATGAAACTCCTCAGTGCAAAAACATGAAAATACGAAAACAAATAACTTGGTGTTTTTCCTTCTTTTTTTGCAGAATGCTATTACACATCACACTTTTTCAATCTATACAAATGAAGCTAACTGAATAAAAGTTATAAATAAAAGTTAACTGCAATTATAAGATAAAACCTACCATGAAAAGGTCCTGTTCTAAACTGATCTACAAATATTAGTGCTATCGAATGATTAATTGGGATTAATTGCATTCAAAAAAGTTTTTGTTTACATAGAACATACTGTGTATATTTATTATGTACATAAATAAAAAAAAATGCATGTATTTTTCCGAAAAATATGTTATGTTCATATATTAAATATATTTATATATATATATATATATATATATAAGAATATAAATAATGCATATACATGTAAATATTTCCTAAATGTATTCTGTATGTGAGTTTATGTACACACACATATTATGTAAGCAAAAACATTTCTTTTGGATGCAACTTATACATAGTGTTATATTTGATATACTGCCTTCAATTTATGAGGATTTCAAAATAAATGTAAATAAACTAGATTTATTTAATTAAATTACTGTTGTGAATCACTATAACTAGTATAAAAAGTATGTAAAAAAAATAAAGTGTATCATCACTATAATGATATTTACCAATTTGTAACCAGTTGTAACTAATAAGTTATGCATTACGTTAATGATAATTTGGTGGAAAGAATTTGCTTAGTTGTCATAAAATTAATAGCTCAAGAAATGAATGAGCTTATGCAAAATTAAAAATATAGATTTTGTTTTCATACTTATTTTAACAAATACATTTAATTTTGTGTGCTGCTGACTACTTGGGTGAGCAAACTACACTTCCATCCGTCATAATTGGCTGAATAACAAGTGTCAATTACAAATCTAACGCACCAACCCAGAAAAAAAACAAAAAAACCTTCCTTACTACTTTTTTTTTTTGGTATGTGAAAAGATGTGTTTATTTATTTATTCATTTCTAAAGAAATTTGCCAAAGCATCCTCTTTTTTCTACTGAAAATGTCTTTCACGCTTCTAAGTACTGGTAATAGAAACACCTCCAAAGGACTTGAAGGCAGCGTTGAAGGCTTGGTAAGTGAAAAGATAAAAAAATAATAATAAATTTGCCAATGTGTCCACTTTTTTTACTGAAAATATCTTCGGAGCTTGTAAGTTAGTAGGAACCTCTCAAGAGGACTTGAAGGCAGCATGAGAACTTTGCAATGGTGCATTAATAATTGAATTGCTGTACAACGTAACAGCTCATCTCATCAAATTTTAAAGGCAGTACTGTGTGTTTTATAATGTATATGTGGTTTCTGTAATGTGTGTAACATTGTCTCACCTGTAGAACCTCCTCTGTGTCTTTAGCTTTGCCTGATGGCGTGGAGCTCTTGGCAGTGGCTGCGGCAGCAGCAGCTTTGGCCTGTTTTCTCTTGGCTCTCTCTGCCTGAACATTGGTGAAGTAGTTCACAGCCGCAAACTCGATGAGAGCAGAGAAGACGAAAGCGAAACACACGGCGATGAACCAATCCATGGCAGTGGCATACGAGACCTTGGGCAGAGAGTGACGAGCGCTGATGCTGAGGGTCGTCATGGTGAGAACAGTGGTGATTCCTGTGAGAAACACACATTGAATGTACCTGGTCTCATGGCATAAACGTATCTCGGTGCACTATTTAACGAGACACAAAATACGTACCAACAAGTACATATCACTGCAGTCTAAAGTTCATGTCTAGAACACTAGAGGCAGTAAAACTCTGACACCTTTTATTCCTTTTCATACAAATGTACAGAGTTCTATTAATTAATAATGATTAATAAAGTGTATTTTCACACAATTACTTGAAGAATATCATGTTGTGACTTTAAAACAATATTAATATGCTGGAAGATTTAGACGAAGAGCTCCGGTTTGAGTCCTGTGTATTATTTTATTATTTGACATGCTTTGGGTGATTAAGGTGGTCTGTGATGAGCATACATACGTTCTACTAAATGAGAGTAAGTAATTTGTGTTTCAAAATCTATATTGCTTATGAAATGGTAAAAATGCTTCACCTCTGACTGAAAACCATAAATGTAAACAAACTCTTTGAGTATCACTCCATTCGTCCGTAAGTGTCCATTAGTGATTATGCTCTTATTCTGTTTATTCTCTTGGGAGTGCTTTAAACTGACCACCGCACAAGAGCGTATTTTGCTGAGAGTTCAACATTAAACTAAATTTAATGAGCGAAACTATTAGCGCCCCCAAAGTCTCTAACATTAGGCAAACGGAAGCCATTGCTTATTAAGACACATTCAGGCTCAATGAAACAATAGTTCAAAGAAAGCCACTCTATACAGTATCTTCTTGTACTTAAAAGTCAACATTATAATAGAACAAGCAAGTCAGCCCCGATCCAAAATCCTATTTACAGTACACAAACAAGCCACGAGTTTCTCTCTGAAGTGCGTCACGATACGGAAGCAAAATCTTTTCAAACTTTAGTTCATGCAGACTTTAAAGTCCAACTCACTGAACTTAGTGTTCAGTTTTTCTGAGATAAATAACATTACATGACCATTTTCAAGCTGTAATTTACACTATAAATGCTTGGAAATAGCATAGTCCATGCATTATTTATAGCAAGCCAACCACCAAATAATTGCAATAAACTTTGCGCTGGCTACTTTTATTATAAGTCTGCTAAAAACAAAAAAGATGATGGTAAAATACAAACAATAAATGTCCTTTTACGTTCTTTTATTTGAACTCAATAATCTTTTTCTCTATAATATTTAGATGTATTTATTTTTTGACTCGGCACTAAAACGTGGCAGCATTTTTACTGCATGTAAACAGTCTTGGCACAGCGGCCCAAATGAACAAAACTACTCAATTTATTTGCATTCTCTGAGTCTAGATATTCTGCTCTGCACAATGGTGGTCCACACATATTTTTTTTATTAGCTTAAATTTTGAAAATGAGCACTCTGCTGACGTTAGGTGTGATACTGTAGCGATACAATCTTTTACAGCACATAGTAAAAATCAAACTAACACAAAGATGCAGTTCTGTGGCATCGATATAACGAATGACATGCAGATATTTAGCGTGGGCATGAATTAAGCATTTGTTCCTTTGTTTTGTCCCACAGTCTACCTGCACCTATATGCACCAGCATACACAAACGCTAAGTGCTTCCTTCACATTAAGAAAAATATATTTATTTTATGTTTCTATGCCGAGAAAAGTAGTGGATATCTTGATTTTATGTGTCAAGAATTAAAGCGGTTGTGAAACCATTTTTGATGTTAGTCAAAAGATAGAGTTTTTTCAGCACTTTGCTTGGAAATGTACTTTGGTGCTCACAACTACATGTAAAGGAAGCATTTCCCTCCTTTTAGTATTCACATTTGCATTTTTAATAGATAAAAACAGTGCTCTGCACTGTTATACACCACATACAGTTCCTCTCCAAGAACCTCTCCAAGCACAATTTTTTTGGTCCATTCTCTAGGTTTTTTTAGCCATCATGTGATGCAAAACAAGGGAGCATTCTCCAACAGTGACACTTTGAACCACCAGGGGGAGTCAGGAATTCATTCTTAACCTGAATGTCTTAAGTTGGAAGCGTTTCTCTCTCGGTGAAACTAAACCCTGCCACAGAGCAGTGAGCATGCCAGACGTGAGTCACACATATACACCAACACACAAATACACACAATCACGGAGGCAGCCAGTATCCCTTCTCCTCCCACACACACACAGAATCTCTCTCGACTCACACATACACCCACATGCACACGCTAATAAAACATAAGAAAACACACAAAAACCTCTCGCACATCAAGCCAACCCCGCACACAAGACAAACGCGCTCTCCTACATATTCTCTCTGTATTCTGGAGTTTGCAAGATGTTAGAAATAAACATGGACATAAAAAGGCGCTTTCACACTATTCATTTGTTGATTGGTGTGACAGCTGTTTTGTGTCCACTTGAAATAAAACCTATCAAGAATGTGGCCGGGCCAGATTTTAAAAATACAATAATAGTAAAGATGCATTTGCTTAAAAAAAAAAACTTTTTATGACTATTTGTATTGTTTGCATTAGCATTATTTTCATGACTATTAAGCACATTGGCCCTCAATTCTCATTATCATAATGCAAACAAAATCTCATTACTGTAATGTGTAAAGAAATGATACATGATGGTATTTGTTCTACTGCTGTTATGCTAGTTTTTAATGAAGGCATTGCATTACATTAATTTTCTAAAACAGTAAAAATACAACACTGATATAACAGTAGCAGTGAAAATCACCTAGGGGATAACACAATTACAATTATGAGAATTTGTGGAGAGTGCGTTTAATTGTGATTTAAAAGTATTGAAAAATAAACTTATATATTGAATAATTTAATGTAGTATTTAATGTTTTATTTAAATATGTGTGAAGTAAAACACATTAAATAGCATTGCATTTCATATTTAAATAAACTATATATATATTTAGTTAATGTGGTAAATAGGTTTATTATCATGAATATTGAGAAATAATAAACAAAAATAGGCTTAATTTTCCTAATATTTTTAGATTTATTTCAAATGTTATTAATAAAATTAAAAATCTTAATTTAATAAAATTTGATTTAATTTAATTTATCACATTTTTGGTTATTAATGCAGTCAATTTAATAAATTTATTTAGTTTAATTAAAACAAAAATGTTAATTGCGGATGGATGGATGGATGGATGGATGGATAGATAGATAGATAGATAGATAGATGCCTCTGGTGAGCAGTATTCTTAGAATCTTTCCTCACACCTGCGGTAGACAAACACAAGTGTTGTTCCATGTATGTTAATTTTTGTTAGTAACAGCAAAAGGACCAAACCATGAATAAAACAGTGAAGTTAACATCTCCACCTGAGTTACCTAGCTACAGCGGTAAACAGGTGCTGCTAGTGCTCACTGTGGCTCTCAGACCTGCGGGGGCAGGCTGAGGGATTTGCATCCAACTAGGGTTCAAACCAAATGAAACCCATGGTAAAACTGCCTATAAGATGAGCTCACAGCTCTGGAGAATAATCCACACTCTCTGGAAAACTTCACACGATCACAGCGCACTCACAAACGCCCACATGCAGACCGATCTGGAACGATCAATAGGTACATCACAGGCTACATTTAGCCAGGGGTGCTGGATGTGTTTTGCACTGTTTTGCACAGTGCTGTGAGAGCTTTGCTTTAGTGCTCTTGTGTGACTGGCTGAGAAGAACGAGAGTGCTCTGTCACGGAAATGAACAAAGACGGATAATGGAACAAACAGAAGGGATTACAAAGCAGGACACGACCTTCAATCAGCAGCTAACTAATAGAAAGAAAGACAAATTTAAAGTAAAGGTTCACCCAAATAGACAATTCTGTTAATTTTACTAACCCTTACGGCAGCCTGTTTTTTTGGTCTGTTTCTGTTTTTCTGTTGTTTTTTTTCTTTTATACATTTTTTTCATTGTTTGAATTTTTTGTCCATTATCATTTTTCTTCAAACTAAACTAAATGTACTTGCTCTCCATGTCACTCAAAAAGCACAAGCATCTACACATCCACACAAATCAAGATGTATTTACTTGTGTAATGTGTAATGAACCAAAAACCCAAAAATAAAAATCCCATGATTTACTGACCCTCAAGCCATCCTATACTTTCTTCTTTCAGATGAATACAATCAGAATTAAATAAATAAAAAAAAAAGAATCCTTACTCTAAGGCTTTATAATGGCTGTGAATGGGTCTTGAGATTTTGAAGTCCAAATAATGAATGCATCCATCATAAAAAGTACTCCACGTGGTTCTGGTGGGTTAATAAAGGCTTTCTGAAGCAAACTAATGCATTTATGTAAGAAAAATATCCATATTTAATACTTTATAAGCTGTCTATCTTCTGCTAACTATCGTACGCATGTTCATGAGAGAGTGGCATTCCAGTAGATCAAACAGGCGTAGCATAAGCTTCAGTGAAAACATGCCTCACGAACATTTTTGTTTCAAGCAAAGAAAAACTGCATAGAACAGTTTGTGAAAGCTAGAGATTAAACATGGACATTTGTTGTACACAAATGCATCACTTTCCTTCAGAAAGTCTTTATTAACCCTGTGCAGCTGTGTGGATCACTTGTTATGATGGATGGATGGACTTTTTTGGGCTTCAAAATCTCAACAGCTATTCACTGCCAAAATAAAGCCTGCAAGAGCCAGGGCATATTTTTATATAACACAGTCTGAAAGAAGAAAATCATACACCTAGGAAGTAGGGGTGGCACGGTACACAAAACCCACGGTTCGGTTTGTATCATGGTATTAGGGTCACGGTTTTCAGTTCTGTACGGTACTTGTTATTTTTTCTTTTAAACTTTAACACTCCAGAAATGTACTTCAGCATTTGATTATATAGCTTAATTATCCCCAATTTAGGATACAGTATTAAAAACGTTACATCATGTAATCATTCATAAACTGAATTGGATGCGTGTTGCACAATACTTGCATACAGTCACAGTTCTATCTATTGTTTTATTTCCGCTGTCATCAAAGGTAATAGAGCGCGGATCAGGACACATTTTCCTGTCCAAGCCCGGCCCGCATCTGACAGAGCTGTAACCGAATTTTTTTTTTCATACTAATGACACATGCACTTTTTTTGTGTGGAACAGCCCGCTTTTATTAAGCAACTGTAGGAAGGAGTTCGGAAATGTCAACAGATGTGAGCATCTGCGCACACGGGGCTACATTGAGCATGTCATGAACCGTGCGACGCATGCATGCACCGAACCAAGACAAGCAAACCAAACGGTTCGTTTTTTTTTTTCATGAACCGTGCCACCCCTACTAGGAAGTGTTGAAGGTGAGTAAATCAAGAAGCAATTTAAATTTGTAATGAAATTCAGTCTTGTTTTCTTTGTTAAGCTTAAACTAGAAAAACGGGGTAAGAAATAACTTAATTCACAGTGAAAACAAGACTATTATTAGTACCTCATTTACATAAACTTGGTGTTGTTTTAAGCATACTGTAAATATTTAATTAAGCATTTTTTTCTTTTTCCAGAAAACATAATATCTTGTGAAATTTACCTTCCCAAGTAAATGCATCTTGATTTAAGAAAGTTTAAATACTGTATTTGTTGAATAACAATACCAAAGCACTGTTAGTTAAGAGTTTCTTTGTTTGTTTGTCTTGCAGTGTATTGTATGGATATACAAATATTGGGTCTTCATATGGTAATGTCCTCATAGTTCTGACATCATAACTTTAACTATTTATGATCCTGACCCATTTTATGTCTTAAACAGTCTAGGAAAAAGCTCATTTCAAACTACAGTACAGTGCTGACAAAAGTAATAGAAAAATCAGTAACGGAGCCATTTGGAAGCCAGCATCGTTCCAAAATACACTAGAGCCATGTGTAAAGAAAGTGAAATATGGAAGCCATCCCAGAACAGATAAACAACAGATCATTGTGGTCTCCTGCTGCGTCCATTCTGAACATGCACCGGCCATCAAAAACCCACTCTGTCATTACCCAGAAACCCCTTCACTAAGCACACTTCCATCTAGGACATGAAAATCCGCTCCTCTGGCCCGGGTCCAAGCGCACCGTTCTGTTAGTAGCCATCTGAAGGTGGGTCATTGTTACACTTTTCCAGTGGAGAATGAGAGCGTGCTATTCTCAGCATCTCTAGTGCCCCAGGTGAAGTGTAGAAGGAAACAGGAGGTGCGTGCACAAGTGTGCACGAGCGTGAACGTGTGTCTGTGGAAGTAAAAGTGTTTTGTTGTGTTTGCAGCAGACAGATAAGGTCACAGCACAAAAGAGCATTCAGGACTGATCAGGCACATGGAAATGAACAGGACACTTCAGTGCGAAAAAGAAGAGAGAGTAGCAGTGTAAAACTCCAAACATGCACCAAGAATGGCCTTTTCTTTTTGTGTTGTGCTTTTGGCTGCTCACCGAATAAGGCATTCTGGTAACACTTTACAATAAGGTTCATTAATTCAAATTATTCTAACAAAACGAAGCTTTGCTCCACTGACCAACAGTTATTTTTACGCAGTTTGCATTAAAGTAGTAGTAAAAAGCAGATATTAAAATGTGAAATACAGTAAACACCGTATTGATGATGTATATTGTGTAAAGGCCCGCAGATGAAGCCGGAATATACTGTAAATGTACGTTTCACATTAAGTAGGCATGTAACGATTTGCATATTGTATGATTTGTGGTCATTTTCCAAATCGTCAAAGTGATCATCCTTATCCCCTAGTTAGTTGAGACTTGAGTGAGCAGAGCATATGCGTGCCATTATTTACATTGTGTTGCGTTACCATGGAGCCTCTCAGCTGAAGCTAATAAAGAAATGACATCTCTCTCTCTTTGACAAGTGCATTGCAAACGACTAAATAATGACAAACACATGCTCTGCTCACTCAAGTCTTTACTAACAAGGGGATAGGGGTGATCACTATAATTTGGAAAATGATCATAAATCATACGATACAGTATACGCAAATCATTACACCGCCAACGTTAAGTGGTTTCCCACAGAAAACTGTTATAAGGAACCATATAAGCATATTGCATTCATATTCCGGGCTCATCTGCTTTCCTATGTAAACTACACATCATTAATAAGAGATTACTGAATTTGATATTTTAATATTACTGTTTTAAAATATATTAAGGCATTTTAAGTGGTTCTACAATGTTTTGTTGTGCTGTTTAATGATTGTAATATTGCCGCGGGGGCTTAATATGGATTGCAAATTGCAAATTTTCTTGTTTTAAGAATAAATTCATTTCGATAAATTGTTCAGAAAACAAAATTTCATATGTATCTTAATTTAAGAATGTTTAAATATTTATACTAGAAAACAAGATAAAACATAGTGACTGAAAAGCTTTTACTGAATTAGAAAAAAAAACTTATTTTATTAAACGTGTAAGTTTAAAAATATAATAGGTGTACGCTTGCTTACATTTTGTGTTAATTTGATCCTGCCACACACACACAAAATAACTCTCTCGTTTTCATAGTACTGGGAATCGCCAATTACCTCATAACACGATACACATGGTGACACATGTTATGATTCAGTGACTGGTGAGGCATCACGGCATCATAATTGGATCAGGACTGACGTTGCAACAAACACTGACACAAACAGAACATTCCTTTAGATAGTGGTTATTTTGTTTCACACCTAGATTTACAAAAAAAGTTTCTTAAGCTCACCAAGGCTGCATTTATTTGATTAAAAATACAGTAAAAACAGAAATAACGTGAAATATTATTACTATTACTATTATTATTATTAAACTGTTTTCTATTTGAATATATATTTAAAATGTAATATATTACTGTGGTGCAAAGCTGAATTTCCATCATCACTATTCCAGTCTTTAGTGTCACATGATCCTTCAGAAATCATTGTAATATAATAATATGAAATTTGCAAATAAGCATTCACAATAAGCAAGTTCACAAACAGTCTGACCCTAAATTTTTCAGCAATAGTGCACCTACTGACTTGTAAATGTGAGCGTGAAAATCTGCTCTATTTATCATACATTGTCAGAAAAATGCAAAAAAATAAATGAATAAAGCATATATCTAAATATTTTAACCACTGTATAAACGTCTTTCTGAAAATTTCTGCGACCATACAAAGCACATGTATATTTAATGATGCCAGCTTTAAGGCAGGCTGTCATTTGCCAAACAATTTATCATTGCATTTCAAACTACACAAAGAATATCTTTAGCACTGCAATCTGGGTAAAAAAGTGATGCTAACCTACTTTTAAAAGTGGCCTTTAACCAGGGTTAAAAAAGACATTAACCCAGGGTTACGCACAGTGGAATAAAACAAAAAGAAAAAAGGAAGAAAAGCATAAAGAAAGAGAAATAGATAGAGGCAGGGAGGAATATATGACAGAAGGAAGCAGCTCTTTTCTCCGTATTTGCATGAAAATGGTGTTGGCGGCTCAGAGGGCGAAACGGTGCAGAAGATTTGAGAGTAACACGTACCAAAGACAGTTCTGGCGGGTACGGATTCCTTATTTATCCAGAAAGACACTTGAGAAAGGATTACAGTCATGATGCAGGGGATGTACGTCTGAATCATGAAGTAGCCCATTTTGCGTTTTAAGTGGAAGTAGACTGTCATTACCACATATTCACCTGAAAGAGCAAAGAAAGAGAAACAGGAAGTGCCTTATTAGCCCGAAAGCGGACACACAAAGGAACAAGGTCAGAATGACAGTTTGTCACAACGGAAGACTTATTTTGGCTGAACAGCAAAGTTTTCTGGCTGTTAAGCTGTGCTGGCGGATTCATCTTATTTTAACAGAATGAGGCTCACAGCCGTATTGGGAAACAGCGCTCCAGTAATCAAAACACACACTGAATGCTCCAAATCTCTTATGTAATTTTGATCAAAAAGACGTAATAAATAAACAAATGGCATTGTTTTTTTTCCCTTTTTTTAACTGAGTGCTCTAAAAACCCGAGCCGATCTGCAAGCACTCACGCTGACCTTTACGTTTAAGCTGACATTAGGCCTTCTGGCATGAGTAAAAAGGTTTTTCATTTAATCTAGCTTACATCACTATCAGATATTCTCCATATGCGTTGATGAGGTGACTCGGACGCAGACCAGGTGTCTCTGAACAAGTGCACACTGATAAGATGGAATTAACTGTAGCATAGCCTAAAGAGCCGGTCGGCTTGTGGTATTTGTAATAACAGAAAAAACTGTTAAGGCATAAAATCTGTGTCAGCTTGATGTTCAAAATGTAATTCTTTATTTAGAGTAAACTGTAGAAACAAAACTAGCTTTTCATTCCCAGAAACAGCAGTTCTTGAGTTTTAGGCAAGTTTAGGTTTTCTGTGTCAATTAAATACTTAAATACTGTTGTTTCACATATAATTACTGAGAAAAGAATAGTTCACCCAAAAATGAAAATGATGTCATTAATTACTCACCCCCAAGTCATTTCAAACCTTGCAAGGTACAGTACGTTCACACCAGAGGTGAAATGCATGAAAAAATTACGCTATTTCTAAATTTGCTTCATTCGCACATAGTTATTAAATTAACTTAACAACAGACAACAGATTTTCAAAATATTGTTGTTATTGTGCCATGAAATGCAGTTTTAAGAGTATTTCAGATGAGAATGCAGTTGTTTAAAACACAAATCTGTGGTTTATTAAAACGGGGAGTGCCTATTTAAAAATTTGCTTCTCCGATTTCAGAGCCGTGAACTCCAGGCGAACACCGGGTGCTCAGTGCTTATGTGTCCACTGAGCACAGCCTCACCGCGGCTAGTAATTCTGACACTTGCCGCTGCCTCCTGATGTTTCTGTAGAGGTTAAACAGGAGGTAAACAGGAGGTTTTTGGTATATCTCATAAGCAAACTTTGGTTTAATTAATCTATTATTTATTTCCTTTTTATTCCTGCTTCTATGAAAATACAAAGATGTATCATACAGCGCCGATGATTTTGTCCTCCATAGTTTCGGAATTCTGCCTCCACTTGCTATGTAGTAATCACAGCACTACTAGAGCAAGCTCCTGATTGGTTAGCGCGGCACGATTTTCCCCAAAGTTAAAATTTTTCAGCTCGTCACGCACGTCAAACGTTCAGGTATAGAAGAAGTTAATGCTCTATCATGCTGGAAATATGCCCTGCACCAAATCCAACCCTAAACCTACCCAACAGTGTTAACAGACGCAAAACTGATATACAAATAAATGTGTTTATGCAACCATG
Organism: Enteromius afrohamiltoni; assembly: GCA_034779775.1. Classification (NCBI taxonomy): domain Eukaryota; kingdom Metazoa; phylum Chordata; class Actinopteri; order Cypriniformes; family Cyprinidae; genus Enteromius; species Enteromius afrohamiltoni. Next base: position 5,891,864 of record JAUYWG010000048.1, read on the forward strand.
ACAACTGAATTTCCTTATATGCAGATTTTTGCTAATGTGTGATGCTAACATTCAAAAGTATCAGCATATTACAGTTGTTTTGAACCCATAGCATATTCAAGTAATTATCCGAAATTACATTTTATTAATCAAAATGTCCTGAAGTGTCCTGAAGCTGCTGATCACGGCTGCGGTTTAATGCACTTGCATTTTCAAATGCGTTTATACAAAACTGATGAGCACACCGTCAGTTATGTTTTCAGAGCAGAGCAAAACATCTGATATATCGAAAGAGATCCATGCATTAGTCTGAATGCAGCCTGTTAAAGCTGCCACTGTCTATGATCTCATCAGTAATAATCAAGGGGCAATAATGCAGAGGAAATAAAGAAAAATCCAACTTTTAAAAGTCAAAAATATTTCTGTAAACTTTGGTATACTCAAAGAGCACTTTTTAAAATAATAATAAAGTAATAAGTAATAGTTTTAAAAGAGTAGTAGTTTATATAATGATGAAAAAAAAATGAAATTTTGCACAAAATAAATTTGATTTAAAATGTGCCATGTGCAATAATATTGAATGTGATATTCTACTGGTTTCACAGACAAGGCTTAAGCTATATCTTAATTAAACTAAGGCCTAGTCCTGACTTAAGATAAGCCATGTTTGTGAAACTGGACCATTGTGTTGATAATAATAATCTTATTGAATTGAATTGTCAAACCAAGATTCACACCTCTACTTTTAAGATGGCAGTACTGACACATGGATATGTCAAATATAATAGGGCTTTACTTTTATTCATTATTTAGGTAGCACACATATTCTGAATGCCTTTGGCAGAATTCAAATGAGCCATTTTCAAATTTAATCTATGACCACCCCTAATATATATATATATATATATAATATGAAAAAATATATAGGAAAAGATGCAATTGATCCTACTGCTGAAAGTTCAGAGGTCATACGGTGTGTTTAAATAAATTATACATTACACAACACAAAAACAAACAGCATACTAAATATAGAAATGTAACATGTAGAGTTAAGGGTTTAGACACTGCAAGCACTACACTTTTGTTCAATAGTTTGGGGTCAGTACAATGCTTTTGTTCTGCAAGGATTTACAATTAAAGATTTTTTAAAACTTGCTTTTAATCCAAGCAATGTTTTCACAAAAATATGAAGCAGCACAAGTGTTTAAACACTGATAATAATAAGACATTTTTCTTAAGCAGCAAATCAGTACATGACCTTTATTTTTTAAGGATCGTGTGACACTAAAGACTGGAGTAATTATGCTGAAAATTCGGCTTTTCATCACATTATAATATATTAGAACAGATAATTTAAATTACATTTTTTAAATATATTTTATATTTAATATTTAATTATTTTTCTTACTGTACTTTAAAAAAAGAAATAAATAAACACAGCCTTGGAAAGCATAAGAGGCATTTTTCTAAAACACAGAAAATCTTAGACCCCAAACATGTGAACAGTGTATAGTGTATATTTGCTGCAAAAATGTTGGTTTCACTGTTAATGTGTTATGAGTGTGTTATGTGTCTGTACCTGTAATGGACTTTACAGTCTCACTCGACACAGTCTGTCCGATCAGGTCGTACTGTACCAGGCTGGACGACTCAGGTGGGACCTCCACAGAATGCTGTGGGCCTTTAGTCCAGGTGTAGATCATCTCAGTTTTTGGGTAGGCATCTGACACACAAAACAGAGCAGTCATAAAAACACATATATGGATGACATATAGAATATGTGTGTGCATAACACTGACAATCAGACCATATCTGTGGCATTGTGTGTATCCCAGCAGAAATGAAAAAACTAAAAAGATTAAACAGAGAGTAAATGGACACTTCCACTACAGTCTCCTGATGCACAGATTTTCCTCCAGAGAAAAAAAGCCTTAGGTAAAATGGAAACAAATGAGGCAATTGCTGGCATATTACTGGAAACTAGAGATCAGAGGAAAATATTTGTTTGTATTGAGATTTATGATTGCACTGTTTGGTAGCTTTAGTTTGGTAGCTTTTTTGGTGAGATTATTGTTGTATATTTAAATATAGGATAATTTCATTTTATTTCTGTACTGCAAACATGTTTCTTCTATACCAATATTTTGTCTTGTTTTTCAGAACCAATTTCTAAACATGCTTAAATGAAAATGCATTTATAATTGTGTTTATGCTCAAAACAAGAACAATTATCTGCCACTTACCCGGAAAGGTAATACATTATATACAGATAATTTTCTTTTTAAACCATAAACCTAATACGTAATGCCTTTAACATATCTATGTTTCAGTATTTCACTAAAAACAAGACAAAATATTGAGGAAGAAACACAAATTTGTTAATTTTCTTTCCAAGAACTGATGCAATTTGGCAATCAGAAGACAAAAGTGCAACATTTATAATCTAATTATACTTCAATATCAACAGCTGTCTTGATTTTTCTATTTTTATTTCACCAAAGGAAATAAAGGAGTTAATACTTCAATTAAGCATATCTGAAAACTTCATCATGTCTCCTGAGCGATGAAAGAGCAATCTTTGAGCAATAAATCTTCCTCTGGGTATGCCTACGCATGGAACTGTGCGTATTAGTCCATGAGCTTAGGGTCGAATGGTCGCCGCTAAGACACTGATCTTTCCTCACTGCTGCCCACTTCCTCCACTCTGTGTGCCAATCTCAAATCCGAGCCAAGCAGAACAATCATCCTGACACAGAAATCAGATCCGCTGAGATGTTCTCCTGCTCAGAATCAGACAGATTTCATTTATGGAGGAGAAATCCATACATCAAACAGCTCACGCTCTCGGAGCAGAGACTGACTGCACATCCAGGAGTCCGTTGGCACGTTCCCTGCGCTCCTGTCCTCCTTTGAGATCATCATCATCATCATCTCTATCTTCCTTAATTCTCTTTTTTTCCTCTCCTCCTCGCTGTCTCTTTCTCCATTTCTGCTTCTGAACCCCCACACACTGGGAAATAGAGCAGAGGAAGGGCTTCCAAGACACCCACCAACAACCCCTTGAAAATATAAAGAGAGCACGCAAGAGAGAAGAGAGAGGGGACAGAGAGACTAAGAGAGTTTTGATCCAAAGTCACGCTGGGCATGACAGTATCTTTCGAGGGGAATTGAAGGAACCATGCGGGAGACAGACATGGATCAGTAAAACATGAGTGTAATTACAAACTTATTTTCTGAAGACTTAAACTTGTCAGCACAAAACTTTTTGTCACGATGCTTACATTTGGTTTCTGGCTGCCAGGCCATTGCTAAGTTACTTCCTTTCCAGGGTTAACTAAAATAAGTTAAATAAGTTCACAAAATGTAATAGTATTTTATAAACATTAATAATATAATACCGGTGCTTTCTAAAATGGCCAGCAGAATTTTGCAGGCAAAATTTCAAAAGGAGCTGGGTGGGTTGTTTTTTTTAATAAAAAATTGTGTTATTTAAAAAAACAAACAAAAAAAACCAAAAAACAAAATGTAATTGTATTTCAATATCACAATAACAATTTATAGTACAGTAAAATGCCATTATTATTCACTTTATTAATATATTTTATTAAAGTAAACAATTTTAAGACTTAAAAATTTAACAAAATAAATAGGGCCTATTATACTGTGGCCGAGAAAGCTCAACGTGAAACTTAAGAAAGCACATGCAAACAGAAAAAAACACATGCAAACTGCAAATTCTCACAACACAACCAAACAAAGAAATGCGCTGCAAACAGCACGGACCACAACGGAAATGTTTCAGCGGGACCTCAAAAAGTGACGAACCTATCTGGGACCTGATCATTTGTTCCCTTGTTTTTTGGTCAGAGCAGAGATGTTGTCTCTGAACTAAAAGGTCATTTTTTTTTGTGTTTATTTTAACAACCTGATCATATGGTCTTTTGGATGTTATTAGACTAATCTGCCGAATTACACACATAATTATGAAACATTATTTTAATGATATGTTAGCTAGAGTTACTCTCAAATGTGTTCATCACTTTTTGAGGTCCCCATGAAGCATTCCCGTTGTGGTCCGTGCTATTTTCAGTGCGTTTCTGTGTTAGTAGCGCGTTCGTGTGTTTGCAGCGCCTGTGTTGTTATACTGATGTTTTCTTAATGTGTTGTCGATTTTTGTCTGTTTGCATGTGTTTTCTGAAGTTTGCAGCATGTTGATCTCTCTCGGCCACCGTACTATTACTATTATAAAATAATGCATTAAGTACTACTACCTTTACAAGTAACACTAATAGTAATAATAATAATATTACATATTTTAATTTTTATTACAACAGCAAAATAACAATACCAATATTTATGGCTGCCTTAATCTCTTCTTTTTTCCAATATTAAACCACAGATTTTTTTTTTTTTTTTTTTCTCGGTGGAAAGTAAGAATGCAGTAGAAAGGAAGTGCAGTAAACAGCAAACCTATGCTACAACACATCATGTTTATAATTGGGACAACACATTAAACTAGTATGATAAAGACCAGTTTGTAATATCAAGCAACATAACAAGCTGTTTTGAAAGACTAAAAATAACTGGAAGTGGATGACACGGAAAGCCTTGCACAATAAAGTTACATACAGCTGCAGCACTCTTCCATTTAAAATAAGGTAGATAAGTTCTTATTACAAGTTTAGGGAGATGGATGGCATATAGTAACATTCATAAATGTACATTTTAAAGGGTTAGTTCACGTCATTAATTACTCACCCTTGTGTTGTTTCAAACCATTGAGACCTTTGTTCATCTTCGGAACACAAATTAAGATATTTTTGATGAATTTGGAGAGCCATCTGACCCTCCATAGACAGTAACACAACTGAAATGACCCCAGATCCAGAAACGTAGTAAATACATCTGTAAAAACAGTCCATGTGACATCAGTGGCTCAACATCAGTTTACAGCGCTATGAGAAAACTTTTTTTTAAAAAACAAAAATAACAATTTACTCAACCATTCTTCTCCCCTGAGTTATGTTTTCCACCATTTTAGAGAATATCACAACGCAGCCCATGTGAACACTTTCCCCTTTGAGTAAACAACCCGCAAAATACGTTAATGCGCATACTTTTCTTAGGACTTAAACAAGGCTGGTTACATCAAATATGCTAAAGCGTGCATATTTGTTGCATTGCAATAACCTCCAAAATGGTGGTAATTCAGGGGAGAAGAATGGTTGCATTTTTATATTCTTCATGCAAAAAAAAAAAATTCTACGTATTCTCGTAGTGCCACAAAACTGAAGTTGAACCACCGATGTCACATCCTGTTTTACCAATGTATTCATTTCAATTTTACTGCTGTCTATGGAAGGTCAAATGGCTCTCCGATTTTATCAGAAATAGCTTAATTTGTGTTACGAAGATGAACGAAGGCTTTGGAACGATATGATGTTTGAGTAATTAATGACATCATTTTAATTGTGGGGTGAAATAACCCGTTTAAGCATTCAAGTGGTGCAACATTTATTGCAACTGCAACACAGAAAATACCTTAATATAAGCTGCGCATGTAATTGAACACAGTCCTGTGCTTCACTCTGAAACATGCAACACAATAGTAATTTAATCTAATCACAGCCTCCGATTTGATAATCAATCTGCACTTTTATTTAAATTAATTGCGCAGCCTTGTAGTGCAAAATTACACAGTTTACACAGTTAAATTCAGTATGGTTTAAATCACAAATGTGATTGTGAACCGAGCAAACATCACTAATCCATGAATACAGAATAAAGAGAATGGCATGACATGAGAGAGGAGCAGAAAACTGTAAAGAGTGCAAAGGAATGAGAGTAAAATAAAAACAAGAGCTGTTATAGGTCTGCGCTGTCCCGGGGCAGAAGGGAAAGCTGTGGTGACCTTCTCGGCTCTACAGGGGACGAACAGCTCTCTGTCTAGATGCTTCCCCTCCGGCCCAAAGAAAGGACAGTAAGATGTATAAGACAAAGAAGAGAGAGCGAGAAATCCGTCAGCACATTAGCACAGCCACCACTAAAAAACCAAAACATCGAGATCGTCCTCCATCACAATGTCACAATGCGCCAGCAGGAGCTCTCTGGACTGATTTTATCTCCAGATCTTCCAGCAGTCTCCATAAAAGAGCCCTACCCACCTGCCACATATTCCCATTTGAGATTACGCCTTCTTTTCAGATTTCTCTTTCTGTTCCTGAACAGTTTTCATTTTTGCTGACCGACTGTCGTGAACAGTCCTGCTGATATAGAGATTCTTTGTTCAGTTTTTAGAATATGAACCAACTCTGTATTTACACACTCGGAGGGAAAAAGTAATTTCTCCTTGTGGAGAAGAGCTGTTTTTTCAGACCTCTAAGGTATTTGCTCTTAAATTAAACTTGTAGCTTATATAGTGTGTATATATTTATACATGTAATTTTTCCCTCTTTCTCACCAAGAGAAGAATGAGTTTACATTTGCTTAGCCAACTATGAAAAAGTCATTCTAGGTAAAGAACTATTCAGTTCACCAATATTGTGTTACTGTATGTTGAAATTATTTTCTGAATCACAAATTCTAAAGATTATATTTTAAGAATGCAATATTGGGCTACTGTTTATTGCATACTAAGTCAACATTGAATACTCCCTGTTATTTAAATGTAAATAAACTAGGGATGTAACGGTATCAAAATTTCACGGTACGGTAATACCTCGGTATGAATGGCACGGTACAGTATTTATTGAATCATTTACATA
>JAUYWG010000048.1:5898633-5911459 GCA_034779775.1 Enteromius afrohamiltoni
GTTAGAAGCAACATAATATCTATTTTAACTGAAAGCCCTGCTCCTCTTAGCTCTCAGAGAGAGGTGCGTGTGCACGCACCGAGAAAACAAGAGCTCACGCTGGCGCGGCAGTACCGGAGACTCGCCGAGGTTTGTCCAAGAAGTAAAAAATCGAATAATTTTTTTAGACACATTCAACTGGCCAAAAGCGATAGTTAAGATATTTAGAATGTTTCTATTAAATGCTGTTCTTTTGAACAGATTTTAAAATTGCGTTATAATAATAATAATAATATGAAAAAAAAAAATTTGAGAAGGGAATCAGCATATTAAAATGATCTCTGAAGGATCATGTGACACTGAAGCCTGGAGTAATGATGCTAAAAATTCTGCTCAGCTTCACAGCAATTAATTATATGCTAAATTATATGCTACAAAATATTCAAATATAAAACAGTTGTGTTAAATTACAACGCTAACTACAGTTGGACTTTTTATCAAAGAAATAGTCTCAGTACTCAAGAATTTAGGAGTGTACTATATATACTATATGCACAGTGCTGTTCTCAATTTAGAATAGAATACTAGCATACTACCGTTACAATTTCTGCAATATAAAAACATGGCAGAAAAAAGTGCATTATGGTATAGAATGATATTCTGGATCAGCCACCTTTAAAATGTGTGTGTTTTTGTGTTATAAGCTGAAGTGACATTTGAATTTGATTGGACAAAAACAAACGCAATGAAATTCAAACAAGTCATTAAAAGTTTCAGCCTTTTTCGGCTAGAGAAAGTCTGCGCATTTTACATTTGTATGCTAGAAGCAAATTTTGTCAGCTTTTAGGAACATACTAGCATAGAAATGAACTGCAATTCTGAATTTGTAGGGAAAAGAAACCCTTAATTAATCAATTCTGTTTATTTTTTAAATTTTAGTCATCTGACAGTGAAGAGAGAGAAAAATCCATTGTTAAAGAAGGGATTATTTCAGTGCTCTTCAAGAAATGCTTCACAAGTAACGTTCTCCTCACTCCAAACATGTCATTTAAACTGCTATGTTCCGTTTACTCTGAAATACTGTCTCAAATAAGTGTTCTGTGGGATATAAAAAAAAATCAACATATATAAAACGTATAATCCTCACAGCTGCCGAACTTCAGAGGGCAGGAATGGCCATCCATGGGGAAATCGACGAGTCTCATTGGACATTCTGCAATTATTGTCAACCTGTCAAAAAAACACAGAAAAAAATGGTTAAAATATTGAGGATGTGATGTCCACCAATGCCTTCAAAGTACTTTACACCAAGTAGGACATGCTCCTGGATCAACATCCATTTCTATCAACCAGCTAGTATTGTAGTGTTAGCCTTAGGGCTGTGTTTGAGGCTTCAACAACATTCATATCAACCTGCCATCATTCACTGAACATAAATGCTGTTGCAGGACCAACAAAAGATGATGCAGGAACAGATCCTTTTTGGCAAAATGATGGTCACCCACGAGCAAGCATAGCCTGCCAAAGTCTTTTCAGCATAAATCGGACACAGGACTGGACGGATACGTGCTGTACCTCATAGTGTACAGGATGGTGCCGTTCTTCATGATTCTGAAGAGTCTGTTGGGTGCCGTCATGTTGTGAGCCACAGATCTTTTGCCATTCCTGAAGAACGTGTCGGGGGTCCAGACTTTGGTCACCATCAGGTTATTTAACCGGAGGATCTCCACTGGGCCATCATACCTCAACCGCCTATCCACCCACGTTTGGCGGAAGAACACATCCATGGTGTACTCCTGGAAAAAACACAGGAACAGAGCAGTCAAACCTGCACGCAAATCAATCTGACTTACTCCTGACAGAAGGCTTCATTAGAGTGGTTTTGTAAAACACAACTTCTCAAATAATAATTAAATATATAAATCAACCATAATCTTGCAAAAAAATCAGTCGAGGCATTTAAACAAACACATCTCCTCACACTGACAAATTCCCCTGTAACCCTTAAAAACAACATCAAAATAAACCATATTTACCCTAAACACTATTTTTTTAATCTTTCATCTTCATCAACACACTATTTACTTTTTTTAATTGACTTAAACTGTGGAGAAAAAGAATCTCATAAACTGTAGCACTTTCAATCACATTTTTAAAATAATTTCCTTCTGTAAATCTGAAACATTTCCTGTAGGTGCTTGCAAAGAAAATGAGTCTGAAATGTTTGTATGCATTTTTTATACTTTTTGCATTTATCACTATCAAAATGCTTGCTACAGATGCGAAAATGCAAGAACTCAATGTTATATGTATGGACGTTTTTTGTTGTGTTTTCCCCATGTGCTCTTTGCTTTTCCCCATGAACCAGTTCTGTTTGATTAGTTAGTCTGTTCAGGTGTGTCTAGTTTATTATCATTGATTTCCCTTCCTTCATAAGTTGCTTCCTGTCTTCCAGTTTTGATTTAAGTGTGTGTGCAACCTGCTACTGCCTATGTATATTTGTAAATATCAAATATGTTTATCTACTTCAACGAACCTCTCTGTGCCTTGCCTGTGCACCGCTATGACAGTATAATGGACCTAAAACCGAACAAACGCAGGACAAATTGGGCCGAAGAAATTCTCTGCCGTCTCGCACAAGGGCTTCCTCCTTTCCCCAGGCCGTACGAGCAGCGACTGGTAAGCACGCCTCCAGAATGCCATTCCCTCGGCTCCTCGGCTCACTCATTGTCAGCACCTTCGGGGGGTGCAGATTCGCTTCCAGGCAGCCAGTCTCCAGCTCCACTCTGGTGCGCAAATCCCCTGTCTCCACCTCCAGCCTTCGAGTCCTGGACACCATTGGTCCTCTGAACCATCAGCTCCACCTTGCCTCAAAACTTGCCCTTGCCCCTTGTCTCCACCATGGCCCATCGTCCCACCAGCTCCACCAGGCTCCCTCGTTCCTCCGGCTCCGCCTTGGTCAGGAGTCGACCATCCTTCGCCTCTGGACTCCACTCCTCCTGCTGTGCCTCGTCCCGCCGTCCTGTCAGCTCCGTCAGGCTCCTCCTCCCCCCCGGTTGCTCCGGCTCCGCAGCGGTCCTCTGGATCCCCGCCTATGCCTCGGTCACCTGAGCCTGCAGTTCTGCCGTGGCTCTCCGGATCCTCGATGTCACCCTGGCTCTCAGTCTGCTCGGCTTCTTCTTGGGCTCTCTTCCCAGTGGGGTTATCTCCGTCAGTCTGCGCCCTGTATCCGTCAGCCGTTCCTCCTCCATGGCTCCTCCCACCATCAACGCCACCCTGGGGTTTCTGCTTTCTGGGGTTCTGGATCATCATCTGTTTCCTCCTGCTCCTGGTGCCGCCCTGGCTTCTCCCACCTTCTGCGTCTCCGTGGACTTTGGAACTCTTTTGCTTTTTTTGCTATTTCTCTCTTCCTTGCTCCACGCCCCCCTCCAGAGCCCCCTCCCTCCTCTGTTGTTATTTACGGCGTGAGGACACACCTATTCGGGAGGGGGCGATATGTTATATGTATGGACTTTCTTTGTTGTGTTTTCCCCATGTGCTCTTTGTTTTTCCCCATGACCCAGTTCTATTTGATTAGTTAGTCTGTTCAGGTGTGTCTAGTTAATAACTATTGATTTCCCTTCCTTTATAAGTTGCTTCCTGTCTTCCAGTTTTTGTCCGTTATCGTCTGATTTAAGTGTGTGTAATCTGCTCCTGCGTATGTATATTTGTAAATATTAAATATGTTTATCTACTTCAACGTACCTCTCTGTGCCTTGCCTGTGCACCACCATGACAAAACCTGATTCAATTTTACATTTCTTTCTAAGGTTTCAGAGGCAGTTTTTAAACATGTTTTATGCAATTTTTGTTTTTTTTTTTTTTTTTTTTTTTTTTTTACATCCCAAAAAATCTGAAAATAATTGTGGACTCCGTGTACAAACATAAAAGCATAAGCCATAAAATCAAAATGAAGTATACATAAAGACATCCTTTTATTACCTTAAAAACATTCCCCCATAACTTTTTACATTTTTTTTTTATTTACATTTTAAAGACATTTCTGTTTTACAGCAGTAACCATTAATCAGTATTTTTTTTTTGTTTTGTTTTTTTTTTTCTAATAAATACCATTTATTTCCATACTATTGCAGCAAAGAAACATTTTCTACACATCCGAAACATCCTTTTCTTTTATTCTAATGTAACTGATGTTGTAAGGAAAATAACAGCAAACAATAGCATTGTGTGTGCAATGTTTTGTTTTTTCCAAGAGCCAATCAAATCTTCAGTAAGACGTTAAGTTATAAGTACGTTATAATAAAAATACCATTTCATTTTTCTATTTAAAAACTTTTAAGTAAATGTTTTACTTGGTGTTTTTTTGTAATCGTTTGTAACAATTTCTGAGTTAAAAGTGTTTCTACACTTTTTTTAGTGTACTGCAGACAACCAGATGAATATTCAGCCTCACATCTGGAAATATATTACATTACAGAAGTTGAATGCATTAAAAATGCCTTTTTGTGATTATGTTTTACTACAGCCTGTACCAGTTTGAGCTAAACAATGTTAGCTCGGTCACATTTAGTGCTGCTGTGCTCTTGTGTGAGGTGCTCAACCTTACATAGTTCTCAGGGGAGAATACCTCCTGAAATTGTTGACTCAATCACATTTTTTTTTATTTCTTACTTGATTCACTCTGACTAAGCAGACAACTGCACCTTGAATTGATCTAAATGGCAAGCTGGCTGAATTATTTATTTTAATCGTATCTCAGCAGACGAATATGACACCTTATATAACAGCTACTCTAGCACACATACATGTACACACACAAATCCAACCTGTATACACATCATCATAAACATTTCAGATCTCTCACCATCTCTACGTCGGAAACTGGGCCAAAACTCGTGACGTAAATATCGGTCTTCACTTCTGTCACTGGACCTGGTCAGACACAGGAATCAGAATCACATTAAACCTCTATGACTAAAAATAGATCTATAAATATATGTGCACAGAACTGATGTGATCTGTAAATGTGACTCAAAGCAGGTATCACGAATGAAATAAATGGATTAATACAGGATTGCGTTTTGTTGTTTTTTTACTGTCAAAGTCAACATAAATCTATGTTCTCAGCTTCTGTACAAAAAAAATATTGCACAGCGCTTGATTCGATCAATCAGGAATTTATCTGATGGTGTAAAGCATGTTTTATGTCAGCATCGAAGCAGAGCTAAACGTAAGCCACAAATTTGTAATTATGTGCTAATATTGTATAACGTTTATGAAAATATGACACAGCATTAGATAACTACAACTAATAGATTTTCGTCACAGTAATCGTTATCATATGTAGTATTAATGTTGTATCATTGATTACAAAATTGTAAACTCTGCATATTTCTCTTCAGATTCTTTTTCACTGGATAAAGCAATTTTATGGATAGAGGACTTTTGACATTGATTTGATGTTTAATGATGGGTTTCCTGCAAACATACAGATTTTCACCTTCACTTCATAGATTCATCTAGTAGATTACTTTTGGATTATTGTAATGTTTTTATCGGCTGTTTGGACATTCTGATGGCACATATTCACTGCATTGGTGAGGAAGCTCTATAATGCTACATTTCTCCAAATGTGTTCTAATGGAGACACAAACTCATCTACATATTGGATGTGACGCGAGTCAAAAAGAAAGGCAGATTATGCATATTTTCTTTAAATTTACACTGTACACTTTATAGCCACCATTGTGTATTAGGAAAGTAAATGTGTACAGTTGCCCTTTTCTCTGACTAGCCATTTATCATTTTTATCTACTTTTACCAAATTTTTGTGGAGGAAAAAATTTAAAATAAATAAAGACCAAAAGTGTTACTGAAAACAGACTCAGGCACTCAATGCTCTAAATCACATGATTAATCACTGAAGCGTCATATTGGTTGAACTTGTGAGGGTTGAACTCCTAATGTTCTAGAGGCTCTCTGATAGATGCTTGAGTAAATCACTTGAGAGAGAAGTGCCTTCAGTCAAACACAAGAAAATGGATTATCTGTCATTAAACAGACACTCTGAGCATCTCTCACAGTTGACAACCATGAATCCTACTGAAGAATGAAAGACAGGAACAATCTCACAAACTTAGTCCACTACACACAAAAGTAAAAAAAGATCTTTTTAATCTCCCAAATCTTTCTTCTATATAAATGGGATTAAACAGAGCAAATGGTTTCTCAGGTCTGCTTTCAGATACATCTCTTTTAGAGATTCAAAAGACATCTCAACAGTGCCTCAAACTGCACGGATTTGCCAAAATACCAGAGTATGCAATCAAACGTCAAAGATCCCTATATGAACTCAAATTTCTTCAATACCAAGCTGAGCCCTTATTAAAATTATTTTCGTAAAAAAGTCATTTCAAAACATGCATTATTTCTTTAGTGAAACACAGAAGGAAAATGTTTAATATAACATAGTATTTTTTTCTATGCCATAATTTTGCATTTGATTCAGTGTTACTTGCTGTTTCTTTATAATAATCTGAAAAATTACGAGCATTGAAAAATTTGTGAGACAGTTGTTAGACATTAAATTCTACCCCATTATTTCAGTGTCATTAGTCAAGCTCTAGAAAGTACCAAAAAAAAAAAAAAAATGAATTAACATAAAATGACTCACGCTCAAAATTTCGCTCACCATTTATAATAATAATTAAAAAAAAATTCCACTGTGCCACTGCCTTATAGTGGATCATTTGTATGGACTATTTGGGGTATGGGTGCTTTGTTGTCACATGGGCCATTAATACAAGTAGCCATTTTTATGTGTCAAAGAACAGGTACAAAACAACATAAGAATTTAATTTTTTGGGAGAACTATTACATAATACAGCATATATTGAAAAGTCCATTTCTTTTAACCCAAGTCCTCGTGGAGCAGCAATCAGTAATAAGAGATGCGCCCGAGCCCTGATATCTATCATCTCTGAAGCACTGCATTCTTTGGCAAGGGCAACTCATGCGATCCTACTAGAACTGTGAACCCACACCATCTAGCTGAGAGCTGATCAAGCCCCTCCAGCCTGATCCAGCTCCGCTCGAGAGCTCTTGTCATGTGAAGGTGGGTGTGCTGCTCTGTTTGGAGAGATGTGCTCTCTGCCTCTTCACTAAAGTTACATAAAAACAGAGCTTCATTCTCTGAGCTCCAATCACATCCTGGCATTACGCGTAGAGATCCACAAGCTTTGATTTGATTATTTATTTCTTGAAAAAAGAAAATTAAATGAGGAAAAGCGGAAACTGTGAGGTGTGCAGCACTTGATGTTTTTCTCTATACAGTAACTTTTATTAATAAGTCATTCATCACTAGCTCGTGCATATAGGCATAACATATTTAATTCTATTTCTAACAATCTGCATGCACTAACTAATTATCTCTGAAGCAAATTCTTAAAATATGGGGATATAAAGTGTTAGATTTTAATACATATACACGCAAAGCTACATATCTATTTTTAAATACTGTATCTCAAGCACACTCCAAGAGGTTTATTCTGAAGTTTCAAGCACTATGGGCACAGTCAAATCGTTCTTGCTATTATGCTCTAAACTGGAGCTACGATAAAATTAGTCGCTGCTGACCATCAATTATAGACAAGCAAACTATTTGGCCTCGCAAAACAGGTTTAAACGCTGACGCGCGCTCTTAAAAGATACGCACGCAAAACGAACATCTGTACTCTTCCTACTTAAAATATGCATTAAGCGGCTTTCTCGGCGCGATTACATAACCAAACTCGCTTAAACAACCGAACGGCACCGATTTAGATACACTGAAAGCAGAAAAAGAAAGTGGGCAGCAAAAGGACATTTGGACTTGGCATACACCTCCATCTCCCCTCGGAGGACACCAACCCTCACCAAACAAACAACACTTGGTAAACAGCATGCGACCTGGGTAAAAACACACAATTTGGAGAGCTCGCTTTGCGCGAGAAGCTTTAAAAGCAACGTGCGCTTTATTTTGGCCAAATGTTGGGATGATTTTGGCACGTACCCCCAAATCCAGGTCGAAGTCTGTTGTCGTATCCATCCAGAAGTCGGTCCAGAATGCGTGTGAAATTTTCCGGGTATAATTTCTCATCCTTTCTGATCTGTCCAGATATTCTCTTTATGCTAAAAACAACACAGAGCAAACTGAAGCATTTTAACATTGAGCACACATCAAATAAACGCCTATTTTTCGTATCAATCAACTGCACAAACAGTTCAAAAACGCCCGGGTTTGTCGTTTGTAACCTCGGGGCGTAAAGATGCCATGCGTAACGCTCACATCCAGTTGGAACTCACCAAGCTGCCACACACAGAAAGTAGAGGAGAGTGGAAATAGAAGTGGGGTACATCGCAGTCACCATCTCCTTCTTGGCAGAAACCATGTTTACATGCCATTCTTTAAGCCTTCTTCACATTTCCCTTCGCCAAAAGTCCCGAGGAAAGATCGAGGAAAAGTGCGACAGCGCGCAAGGCGCGCTTCACCATCACCCGCAAAGCCGTGCCAGCGAAGCATCCAAATCCAGAACTCGCTCTGCGCCCGATGGATCGCCTACACCCAAACCCCAAACTCAGTGGTTAAGAGAAGCATATGGTGAAGCATCCTGTGGAATCGTGAGTCTCGCTGTGAGGAGGTTAGAGGAGAGAGAGGAGGACGCGCTGGGTTCCTACACACTCGCCTCAGTGCCAAAACTGGGACGTGCGTCCGACGCGCAACACACTCACGAGCGCACTTAAGAGAAGTCTGCCTGCGAAGGTTTGTGCGAGATCACTTTGGTGATGTAGTGGCGGCATTGCGCATGAACTCACTTTACGCAGCAGTTCTCATGTCCGATCTTGCCCGTGGTAAACTTTGACTTTGGGGGACGGGTGTTAATTGATCTTGGCAACTAAAAGGTGCAAATTTGAATTTTGCCGTGCTTGGATTAGGCTATAAATAAACTCGCTCGCACTGCAAAATGAACAGCTCCTGCTTTCTCGGAAAAGATCAAACTTAGCCGGGCTTGTTAATATTACAGCATATTGAAATGGGTCAGTGTTTGTCGCAACGCTACACACATGCTCGCGCACAATCCGAGGTACAGTCACACTGTACAGGAAGTAGGACAAACCACACGCAGCTCCTGTACACCTGGGACGGGACAAAGTCTTCGATGTAGTATGCGTGCGTGCGTGTGTGTGCGTGCGTGAGTTCTGTCCTCCGAAGAACATGCTTGGTTTCGCTCTTGGTCCCGCACCCGATGGTACCCGTGAAAAGAAAAGCTAATTAACTCTTGTCCAATTGTTTTTGATAGCAATCATACAAAGCGATCCTTATCAGCACAAGCTGACACACACAGCACATGCATAATAACTCCAGTCTGTCACTATCGTAGCTGATCCAGGATCAGCGGCCGTGTTGTGTTTAGTTGGCTATAAAAAGCAAAAAAACCTATCCTCAATCAGCACTCTCGCTCTGCTCTATAGCGTATGATCTGTGGGCAGCTGGTGGCGTATTCACCGGCCTTATTCACAGGTTGTTCGCGTGCGAGAAAAGCTTATAATAAACATAATGAGCTAGAGGTGGCACTCTAGTGTAACATCACATTATGCATATGTGGTAAAATAATGAAGAACAAATAATTCTATTAGCCCGTGTGCTTGAGCAAAGAAACCAGCTTTGAGTTTGCAAAGTTGTCATCATCATAATTAATTAGAGAGAAATGTTTAAATGCGCTACACTTTATAGTTTCATGACATAATGCTTTTTTATCCTATAGTGATTATGATTTGAAAAGGATGAGGGTTTGGAGGTTTGTCCTAATTTTGATAATAAAGCAGCACAACCTATTCTATTATCTTTAGTATGAAGCAAAGAGTCTGTGCACAAGTGAAAAGCAAATAGTGAATCAGCCAAATAATTTCTCTCTATGTAACTGCAATTTCTGCATTACTCATTAGTGTGCATTGTTCTGAAAGTACAATACATATTTTGGAAAACCTTTATTAAAACTTTTTCTTTCTTTGTAATCAAGGCTGCATTTATAAGGAAAATGAATGACAATTACTACAATCCAATAAAAACTGGGTAAAATGTCCCAATTTCACACACCATGGAACTAAAACTACTTGAACCACAGATGGCAGAAGGAGTATTTTGACAATGTCTTTCATAATTTTCTGGACCTTGATAGTGTACATTATTTGGCAGTCAATGGGACAGCCACAACACAAACCTCCTAGTTTTCATCTCAAATATCTTAAATTGTATTCCGAAGACAAACAAAGCTTTCACGGGTTTGGAACAAGATTGGGGTAAGTGATTAATGACAAAGTTTACAAATCAGGTCAAATACAGTTCACATAATCATTTTGATTCATTTAAAGTGTTTTTTTGGGCCTGAAACTATTGATATATATATTGCAGAAAACTGAGAGCCCGAGAGAGTGAAAACAAACAAAAAAGGGTAACTCAGATGGTGTGCCGCTATAAATAAACAGTAAGAATATTATAGAATTTTCCACTTTTTTTCCTGTCATGTCATGTGTCAAGTGGTTTGATTTTCTTCAATTTTAGCAAGATACACTGTTAACCGATGTGCCAAACATTCAGGAACATTGGGGGAACATTTAGGGAACGTTGTGTAGAGGTGTTAGCGAGTGTGAGAGCGTAGAGAGTGCCAGGGAGAGCGAGGATACAGGGGGAGAGAGAAACCAGAGCAGGGAAAAAGAGAGAGAGGCCGAGAGAGGAGAGGGCCCTTTTACTGCATGTTTTCAGAGCTCTTATGGAAGGACTGGCAAATGAAACTAATGACTCAGAACTGTGACTCAAACTGTCTGGTAATCAAATCCTATCCACAGAAAAGCACTTGACATGAGCAAACATACACATGCAGACGCACACACACACAAAACATGCCACATTTTCTTGTGATCACCATTGCCCCTGACAAATCCCTGTATTATTGCACCGAAAAAAGCCCATCCGCTGCCCACAATCATTCTCCCACACTACACACAATCTCTAACAGCCATGCTCCAGCATTTCACAGCTTCACAGCTGTCCTGCTAGTGTTTCAGATATCCTATCGCAACCTCTGTTCTCATGCCATGGTGTCCGTCACTGTGTTATCGGTTTGTCCAGCTCGTTTTCTAAGATCCATGCTTTCTACAGACACTTTGTGTTTTAACGTGTTTTATTGCAGAGGTTCTCAACTGGTGGGTTGTGACCCAAAAACAGGCCACTGGTCTGTTATGATAAAGTCATTTAGAACAAGGAGAAAAAAAAAAAAACTGCTAAAGGTATGTGAAGGTATGGCAAGCCACACGAGCACTCGTCAGTGTCGCCCTGGAAACGAATGACTTTCAGCTGCACCCAATCAGCTTCGGCCAATCTGTCACAGGTGCATCAACACGTGCATAAAGGTAGCAGGCAGAGGAAGCTCAGTGAGAAACACTCTCCACTCTTACAGAGACGTTAATTTTTCCTCTTCTCTTGCTACAGACTGTGACTGATCACCCTCTACCTGCATGACAACCTCACTGGATTCCCCACCAAGCACCCTAGAAGACGAGCACTGCACACAAAGGATAGAGCACCTCTCCACAACGTTCACCAGTTTCCCTGCACTTTGTCTTTTAATAAATCCACCCTCCCACCCTTTTAACCCAGCACTGGCTGATGGACGGAAACCCCACAACTGAGCAGGTAGCGGAGCACGTCACCATTGACCGGCCGCTTCAAGCTCTTCCCTCATTCACCAGACGGGCGGTGGGAATCAGAAATCTCTCCTTAACCACCACCAGTGTGCAGCATCCACCTGAATGATGTGACGGCAGCCACAGGATAACGGCGCCAGTGCACTCACCCCACACCAGCTACAGGTGGAGAGGAGATATACAGCCAATCAATGGATGGGGATTATTGGGAGGCCATGATAGACAAGAGCCAGTGGAAATTTGGCGAGGACACCGGGGTTACAACCCTACTCTTTACAATGTGTGTCATGGGATTTTTAATGACCACAATGTTTTTACATCTCATCTGAAAGCTGGTGCTCTTTTGACAGTGTAGTGTCCCCGTCACTATACTGGGGAATTAGGACCCACACAGACCACAGGATAAACACCCCCCACTGGCCTCACTAACACCTTTACCAACAACAACCAAGTTCCTAGGAGGTCTCCCATCCAGGTACTGACCAGGCTCAGCCCTACTTAGCTTCAGTAAGTAGCTTCAGGCAGTTCATTTCAACCCCTGACCTGACAAAAGGATACTGGCAAGTACCTTTAACTAATTAAAACAGCTTTTTCTACTCCTAGTGGCCAGTGGCAGTACCGGATCCTCCCCTTCTGGCTTTACGGGGCACCGGCCATGTTCCAGCCGATGATGGACGTCTTGCTTCACCCCAACCAAGCCTACGCCGCTGCGTACCTGAAGGATATTTTGATTCACTCTGAGACATGGGCGGATCATCTTGAGGGGCTGCGGAGGGTGAGTAACTAGGATTCCAGGTGGGCCATGGCCTCATACGGCCCCAGCAGAAGAAAGCTGAGGCAATCCTGTCAGCCCACCAAATCCCAGGTACAAGCTTTTATGCGGTTGCTGAGATACTACAGGTGTTTCATCCCTAACTTCTTCACCTTAGCATTTCTCCTGACAGACCTGACCAGGAAGGGGCAGCCGGAGAACCTAAAATGGAACACCACTCTCACAAAAAAGGCACTCAAGGACATCAAAGCTGTTTTAACGACCGAGCCTCCGACTTCAACTGCCCCTTCCTGCTACAAATCGATGCATCAAATACAGGCCTGGGCGCCTTTA
>JAUYWG010000048.1:5927392-5964502 GCA_034779775.1 Enteromius afrohamiltoni
AAACATACACACAGTTAATGGAGAGCTGGAGTGCCATCCAAAGTCTTGCTGGCACATCCAGCTGATCGTCACAATATATATATATTTCCCTTATTGAGCTTAAAATATGTTGCACCTCTTATACTCACACAGTGATGATATTCATTGCCCAATATTCAATGGCCTTTTGTAAAAAGCTCAAAGGCAATTGGTCTTTCTGGCAAGTTCCCATATGTAACATCTCCGTTCCCTCCTCCCTCCTAACCTAGACGTTATGCCATGAGATCAGGTAGGTTTGAATGGTAGTACTTTCTAAATATTAAAACTATATATATATATATATATTATATATATATTATTTTTTTTTTATTTACCATCCCCAAAATTGTCTGGAATGGTACGGACACATCAGCAGCCTGTCAGTCTGACCTAACACCTACAAACACGCTCAGCTTTAAACCAAAAGAATACCGTGATATAATTACCGTGATATTTTGGCAGCAGACTCAAATTTCATATGCTTGATGGTGAGTCATAGCTTACGACAGCAAATCAGGCATAAAGTAGAAATAAAAAAGAGGAAGAATGCTTGTTTCCATGAGGAGAGAGGGATCAGCTCCAGTATCCTGTTTCTCCTGGTCTCCAGGGTTTGAACACACTTCAAGTGGGACAGATTTACATGAAGCCTAATGAAATAGGGTGCTATTTTTAAATCAGTATTAAAACCACATATGGGACTGTGAACGTCTGCTTATGAACTTACTGCTTATGTGAACTTACAATCTTTATAGAAATCAAAGAAAAAGAAAATCTGATCAGGTTTTCTTTTTCAATATAACATTTTACAATTTATATTTTTTTCCTAATGTTCTTCTGTATACAGTGTGCAATATTTTAATTGCATAATGTAATTACAATAATTTACTTTTAGTTTTTATTACTCTCATGCCATTTTATGGCATTGCCTTTTTACATCATTCAGCAGGTCACCTCAGTGCAGTACAAAGCTGAATCTCCATGACATACAGCACAAAGCTCTCATAGCCCCAGGACACGGCCATTTGATTGAGTCCTTGTCAGTGCAGACATTTAATATGTCAAGGTGAATAAGAACAACTTCTTTTGTGCGTCTCATTTGTGTCCGAGCTCAGAGGAAATTGAGCGGTTCTTGGCATAATAAGCTTCAATGGCAATTAATCTTCTCGCAGTGCGTTATTAAACGTTTCCAACTTAAATCCATTTTCGGCACTCAGTTTCACAGTGAGGCGCTATGCAATTTGCAGAAGGTCAAATATTAAATGAGCTTTCATTGTTTTCTGTTATTATTATTATCTAATATTATTATCCTATTATGGCAGCTCACAGTCACACGAGGTTAAAGCCGTTAAAAACGTAATGTCCTCTAAAAAAACCTGATCAGTTTGACGTTCATAAGTCACTTGTGCCTGTTTAACCTCCTGTCACTATTTTCTGTGCATATTTTGGAGAATTTTATAATAGAAGCCCGAAATAACAAGCAGACGTTTATTACGGATGTCTTTCCAGTGAGGTAAGAATGTGCTCTCTTTGCATCTCTGCTGATTTAATATTAATGAACTTTATTTACATTTTATTTACTGTACATTATTTATAATTTATGTTTCAATATGGAAAATATGTGTAAGGATAGCCTGTTAATGATCAACGTGCTTTCGTTAACCCTTGTTTTCTTTGGGAGCTGAGGAACTGCAACAAGCTCTTTTTTTGGCAGATTGATACTATATGACTATTAATCTTATGAGACTATAAACGACATCTGAACTTAATAACATGCTGCAAGTATTGTGCTATTTATAGAATCTCAGAAAGTTAATAAATTCATTGAATTTTAACATGCTAGTATAGATAAACCCTGGACTGTTTATTCCCTTGCTGATTGTTTGCTGCCTGCTTGCACTGTTTCATGGTTTCTGACCCAGCCTGTATGACTACTCTATTAAAGACGCTGCAAATGGATTCCTTTCTACTTAGTCCTTCCTCACAATTATATACACCAGTCTTTCCAGACTCACTCCAACTTTTCAAACCACTGAAGAGATTGTGTTGTTTCTGTCACAAAGGAACATGCTTTTGTTCAGAGGTTTTCTTTCATAGCCCAGGAGACTCATGCCCTTTTCAGGTATTTTTCATTTAAGTATTAATGTTATCTCAGATGTTTCCCCTCAAAATTTTTAGGCCCAAGAAATGAATGAGCATTTAAGGTTATATTGTTTTACAAAATAATTAATTAATTGAGTGTGTTACTTGCTGTTTCTTTATAACTGGTTGGCAAATTTACTAGATTTTCTTAAAAGAAAATTCTTTGGACGTCTATTTCTTTTTAGTGTGGAAAGCTTCGCATTGAACATTTGGTCTTTGAAGAATTTGACGAGAGTTCATATTGAGATCTCTTGACTTTTGATTGCATATTTGGAGTCTTGGCAAATTTCACATTGTTGAGGAAACATTGCTGAGATCTCTGTGAATTAAATTGGCTCCTTTTCTCAGGCAACGGAGAGAAGAAAAAAAAAAAACCTCATTGCTGCCTTGGAGAAGCAAAATATTGTTTTGTATTAAGATATTAAAGATGTCTCATTTGTAATTCTTTCCTATGGGATTTGATCTACTTGAAATCATTCATATTTGATAGCCAAACAGGGTTGTTTTATTGTAAATATAAAATGTGTGTTTATAAACACATGTGGTTTATTTGTTGTTGCAGGGACTTGTGGGGTATTGACCGTGGCTTTGTGGGGCATCAGGTGGGGTGCGGCGAGAAGTTTGAATGATTAGGATTTGAGCTGGAGAGACAGGTTGCATGACCAGGATCTGGCACGGGCTGGAAGTGCAGTCAGTCAGGTGGGATGCTGTGGACTGGCACCGTCAATACGTTTGAAGGTTGGAGACCAAAGACACAGTAGAGGTGGAGTCTGGATCTTTTTGCAGGATTTTTATAGCTAAGCACACTATGATCCAAGTCGACATGAAATCCAAATGAACCATTCCTGGTTTTCAGAGCACAATATTTAAAAATACAAATGTTTGTCTTTGTAATCTTATTTTAAAGTAATAGTTCAACAAACTTACATTTGCTGAAAATGTGCTCAACCTCAGTCCAAAAGGTGCTCAACCAAAAGTTTTGTTTGTTTTTTTTTCCCCCATTGCAACAGGTTTGCAGAAATTTAGCATTAAGTCACTGGCTCACCAATATTTCCTCTGCAGTGAATGGGTGCCGTCAGAATGAGAGTTCAAACAGCTGATTTAAAAAAAATAATAATAATAAAAAAAACCCACAAAAATCCACAAGTAATTCAAACAACGTCAATTTAAACCTTGTCAAGTGAAAAGCTTTTCACATATTTGTAAAAAAAAATTAATCAAGACATTTTTAACTTAAAATTGCTGCTGCCATCTAAAATTTGAGACCATAATCCATAGTATTACTTTCTCTAGTGAAAAACTGATCTCTGAATCAGTAGAGAAATAAGCACAAATAAAGCAAACAAGCTAAAACTGCCTCCAACCACTCCCTCCTTAAAATACAGTGCCCTCCACTAATACTGGCACCCTTGGTAAATCTAAGCAAAGGTGGCTGTGAAAATAAACCTGCATTGTTTATCCTTTTGATTATTCAAAAAAAAAATCACAAATTTCTATGGTACCATTCAAGTAAAACAAAAGAAAAAACTTTTGAGAAACTCATGGTGAAATGTTTTTCTCCAATTGGCCAAAATTATTGACACCCAATTATTGCAATATCCTTTTCCCAAGATTACAGCTTTGAGTTTTCTCCTGTAATACCTGAAGAGTTTGGAGAACACATGATAAGAGAAAAGAGACCATTCAGAATCACTTTGGATCCTTTCGATTTCCAGCTCCATGTTGGTTCTCATTAGTTCACCTCACTCAGGGTTCAGGTCAGAGGACTGGGACCTCCATGGCTAAAGCTACATTTTGTGCTCAGTGACTGATTCTTGTGTTTACTTCATTGTACACATGGAGTGCTTTTTATCCTTGTGTTCACCAAACCCATCTTGAGTGATGCTAAAAAAACATTTTTTTATTAGTTTAATCTGATCTTAGAAGCCAGTTCCATTTGTAGTTCCAGTCCCTGTCTAAAACCTAACATGCTGGAGATTGTTTTTGGATGAGCGAAGAGAATTTTTCTTAAACCCTCCCAACTGCTGAAGGTTTTCTGACCCTGAGACTCCAGCTGCAATTCTCCAGCTGCGGTCTTTGGAGTATTTAGCCACTCAAACTCTTCTCCTTGCCGTGTATTAGGATGATATAGACACACATCCTCTTCCAGGCAGTTTCCTAACATTTTATTTTGATTGGAAATCCTTAACTATTTCCTTGATGGTGGAAATGGATATTTTAACTGCTCTAGCTCTTTTCTTAAATCGACATCTATGATTTGAAAAGCGCCATCTTTTGCAGCATATAAGAAATACAATCTTTGTTGTTGTTTTTTTTTTATTGTGTTGATGATTAAGGGATTAAGGGATTTTGTCTTTGTTTTCCCTCCTATATATATATTAATATTAGTGGAGTGCACTGTACCTTAACCTACCCCTAATCCCTCCCTTACCCATCTCCACCCCTAAACCTACCATTCTCCACCTCCTAGATGTGGACCCAACAATGCACCCTAGATGTTGTGGTATGCAGCGATTCCCTCCTTGAGTATTTTGGCTGGAAGCAAAACAAATTACTGGTGAACACATAGCTTTTTACTTCCAAGACATAAATTTATGGAATGTCGTGTGGATTACTTATGCATTATTATGTTTTTATCAGTTGTTTGGTTTCTTATTCTGATGGCACCCATTCACTGCAGAGGATCCATTGGTCAGTGAGTGACGTAATGCCAAAAAAATTCTCCAAATCTGATCCAATGAAGAAACAAGACTGGAAGATAACCATTTTAGAGACCAGATTGTTGATATACTACGAATCCATTTAGTCTCTAGACAGTGAGGCAGAAGGACAATCAGACAGCCAAGACCCAATGAACAGACGATGTGAGCGTTACGGAAGAGAAAA
The DNA here is from genome assembly GCA_034779775.1 of Enteromius afrohamiltoni. NCBI lineage: Eukaryota > Metazoa > Chordata > Actinopteri > Cypriniformes > Cyprinidae > Enteromius > Enteromius afrohamiltoni. The sequence goes on from JAUYWG010000048.1 coordinate 5,932,436, forward strand.
TTAAATAGAAGTGTCTTATGCTCAGATTGTCAGCTAAAGGGATTCAGAAAGTAAGTCAAGCTTGGACAATGGCACACATTACGTTGTGATTGTTCTAAATGGAAATGCTTAAAAGAAGCTTTGTAACAGGACAAGATTACAGTGTAATTATACTAATTTTGACCACTATAACAATAAGGACACTTATTGTCAATGAGACAGTACAGTACATGCGGAAAATGACAGCAGAATCAATGTGATCACACACATCAGGTTCATTTACACTTTGACCAGGTGACGTGCTGATTCTTTTATCAATACTGTCTTTATCCAGAAGTGTTAAACTATAGCTGTTGTAAATAAATGACCCTGCTAATGAGTTATTGATCTAGCATTTGTTTGAAAAATCCTTGCTGTGTCTCTTGATGTGATAAAAGGAGTAACTGGAATGACCATGAGGTTTTTAAGAGAACAGACTTCCAAATTCCTGAATAGTAAAAATCTCCAGACTCTCAGCTAATCCGTCAATAGTTGCTATGTTTCTCCTGGGAGATCAATAAATATATCTGAGCTTTCTATCTATAAATGAAGAAACCCTCACAAGGATTTTCTCAAAGCATTTTCTTGACCCTCTTCGTAGAGAGAAGAAAAAAGTAAAACTGAATTAAAGTTATTGAGAAGCTCCTTACAGGCCTGTTCTGTGTTAATAGGCCCATTAGAACATCTGCTCACAAAAGATTTAACTGGTTTACAACAAGTTCTTTTAGTGTTCCTACCAAGGCAAGAATCAGGTTTACAGTTATTCTTTCTTTCTGTTAGAGATTTTGCTTAAGCATAATATAATATCCTTCACCATTTGTGTGAAGACAAATGATACATCACATTATGTGGCTTCATGAAAATTAGGGAGAGAAAAACAACACATTTTCTTTTTTCAACACATTGAAAGGACCTTACGGTTATTATTTATATATTATTATGTTTATATTTATTATTTTTATTATATAAATATATAAACATACATACATGCATACATAAACAAAACAAAAAAGGGGAAGAATACAAAAATAAATAATGCAAAAAAAAAAAAAAACGCAATCTAAAATGAATAAAGTTTGTGTGTAAGGAAGTGCGTGAGTCGTGTGGATCCATTTGCAAATCCTTTAATAAGAGTAGTCAGACAGGCGGAGGTCAGCACACAGCAATCGGAGTTAACAGGGCACAGGCAAAAGACAGAGTCGTAAAACAGGCAGAAGGTCGGGACAGGCGGCAAAATGGCGGAAAACAAAGACAAGCAGAAAATCAAACACGGGTAAGCAATCAGACAATACAGGGAAAACGCTCAGTACCGATGGCCAGGGCAAATCGAGACTTCGCAACCAGTCCGTGCAAAAGTCCGCGCTTAAATAGTCCGGGGAGCGGGAAAAAACGGCGAAGGTGAAGGTTCCCGCTGCCGCTGGGCGGGGAGAGCCACAGAGGAGCGGTTTGTAACATTGTGTGTGTGTATGTATATATATTTATTTTTGTATTCTTCCCCTTTTTTGTTTAGTTTTGTGTTATGTGCTATTTCTTACAATTTAAGTGAAATTATTTGTTCAGTTTTAGGTTTTGTTCAGTTTTGGTTCAATTATTTTGGTGTAGTTGCCAAAGAGAAACATTCCTAAATTTCTAATCTAGTATTTTATTTTATTTATTTTTCTCAGTTAACAAAAGTAATTTGATGTCTTAGTAGTTTTAGAAAATGATAAATGATTTATGAAAAACTAAACATAAAATATATCTCTCTCTCTCTCTCTGTATGTGTTTTGACATTTTAATTGTTTTTCTATTATTATTATTATTTCAGTCTTATATATATGCATGTGTAATAAATTTAATTTCCATTTTAGTTATAGCCCTGCTGGCAATCAACTACTATACCATCTTGGCAACAACCCATGATCTCTTAGCAACTGTAGGTTGTTATCCTGACAGGTAAGCACTACTCACATTTTGTTTATAAAATACGGAAATGCAGTTACGCATATCTAATTTATTTCCTTTTTTTTAGGTTAAATTGCATCGCATCTCTATATCCGCTGAGGGCTAATCTAGGGTCAGGTTGCCTTATCCAGTGCGGAAGTGATCCTGAAACAGACATCTGAGACTCTAGATATCCATATGGACCCAGATCAGCAGGGGGAAGTGAGTATTCTCACCAGAGAACATTCAATGCCAGTACGGCTTCACCACTCACAGCCTCGGAGGGAGCCGCTAATGACAATTCACAGCCAACTGCCGTCTCTTGGGCTGCTGAATCCCTGCGTTTAGTAGCATCTAAAATTCATGACAGATTTGTTATAATCCCAGGCAGAGCTACGCAGCAGCGCTCTCTAAACACAACTGACAGCGCACTGTACAAGACTCTTTAAAGAACTCATCAACAGGCAGTGTGCTAAATACGGCACACAAGACTTTTTTTTCTCCTCTCCCAACCTACATATAGCCATGTTTTTGTGAGTATGAACCCTTTTTTTTTCCCACTTTGATCTCCGTGATTGTGGAGCGGCCCTCCATCCATGTGAAAAACAGCAGTGTGACTCCCTCCGTCAGCCCATGCATGCGTTTCTGGGAGCGACTCTGACCCCTTGGATGTTAAAATCGCTGGTGTGTGCGCGGATGTGGGGGCTGACTCTCTGCTGTGAGATGTACAGGGTCATACATGCATGTGTGGGTGGTGGTATATATCTGTCTCTCTCTGTTTCTGCCTACCGCACTGTACTCGCTATGAGAAAGAGAGAGACAGTAGATGCATTTATGATGGATATTCTCATTTTTTCTTAAAAATACTCATATATGCATGAGCATATCAATAAATGATTTGTGTTATTTAAAGCATCGGTAGTAATGACTCCCTATTGACATGGAAATTACTTTTTTAGAACCTGTTTGAGAAAACGAGGAGACTTACGTAACGTTGTGAGCATGCTCAAATATCTGCCAATGCCACCTGGTGGACTCGATTCAGGGAGGGAAAATCTTGTGTTCTGATTGGATGGCGACGTGTGTAGAAACATCTGGTGTTGTAGATGGGTATTTGTGAGGACACAGGGACGATACGACCAGATGCCTGAAGGCTCTGCTGGAGACTTGGACAGGAGGACAATCGCTCTGATAACTGCCGCAGCGAGTTGGCCCTCGACTCTGTGAATACACAGCATACATTTCCTAGAAGATTTGCACATATTTCTGATGATTGATGTGCAGTTTGTGATACGGTGTTGGAAGAATATAGTAAAAATGCACTACACTTGGGGTTAGAGAATGTAAAACACAAAATAGATATTTGTTGAAAATGCACTTAGAAATATTAAAAATACACAAGTAATCCACACAACTCCAGTCCATCGATTAATGTCTTATGAAGTGAAAAGCTGCATGTTTTTGGAAACTGGATCTGTCAATAAGGCATTTTAACTTTAAGTCTTCCCTTTTGGCCAAAACACAAGTTCATAATCCATAATGACACTTTCTGTGTAAAAAGTCCAATCCTCTGTTGTCCTTTCACTTTAAAATCAGACATATTTGTTTAGATCTGTTTCTGCATGTAAATGCTGCCTGATCTGCATATTTCTAAACAAATTCTGTTTTTTTCATTGGAAAAAGACATGTATTAGAGGACTCGTGCAACCCAAGCTCACTGGAAATGCGTGTCTCAACATACATTTCTGCAATGACGTAAATATTTATCTTTTCATTTCACAAGACCTTAAATGAGACCACCCATTCACAAAGATCAGTTTTCTCCAAATCTGTTCCAGCAAAGAAAATATATCATAGACTGGATGCCCTGAGGGTGAACCAATGTGGGTTTAGCATGTCCTAAAATTATTATTATGTGTCTTGTTTTGGAGAGTGTGGTAGGTGAATGGGTGAACAAGGTACAAACTTTAATTAATAGACATCAGCATATTTCACTAGTTGACTGATTACATTAAGAATGGCATTTTAACAATTGTGTTTTTTTTTTTTTTTAAATGTTATGTTTCAGTATGCAAATTAGGAGGTCTTTAAGTAATTATGGAAATAGATGTATGTGGTCGTTGTGATTTTGCCAAGTAAGGCATGATCCTGGATCAACAATACTGTCCAAAAATATTAAGTTATCCCTATCCCTAAACCTATCTCTACCCAAAATGTATGCCTAAAATCAGTGCTAAATGATAGCTGATTAACAAGGGTATAGAAGCACCTAACCCTAATCATAACCCTAAAACAGATATTTTTTTCAGAAAAAAATTTCCTTCAATTCTGATTGGTTGATTGGGATGTTGATCCAGGAACATGTACTTGATGAAATCACGCTCACCATATGTATGTAGATGTCTATGTATACATTTCCAGGGCAGAAATGTATACATGTATGAACGTTGGATAACACCAGGTTCAAAATTAATTTTGTTGACATTTTGAAGGCAAAGGTTTAGAGGGGATTTTGGATTTGTCTTTTTATCTTTCCATAGATCAAAAAATACTGTCAACAGCTACAACAATAAAACAAAAACAAAAAAAAGAAAGAAAATCATCATGTTATTAAAAATGAAAAAAGGCAAATGATACATGAACAAACTCTTCCGTGAAAATCACCAGAATACATGGGAACACATCTGTAAAGTTTGGTGTTCATAAGGAATGAAAACGCTTTTTTTTGTGTGTGTTTTTATTATAGACTCAAACAGACAATAAATATGCAATAACAAACCCTTACCAGGGTATTTTAAATGTGCCCATTAGTCTGAAACAACATGTTACAAAAAGCCGAATAATTAAAAAAATACATGAAATTCAATGTTTTCCCATGTAGTCTTGCATTTTAAAGTTAACTGAAATGGGCAAAATCACATACATTTACATTGAAAGAGCTCATGGTTTACCATTCCAGTATACCAGAATATCATTTGAGGTTCTTTCTTTTCACACAGATCACCTAGCAACTAGTCAGAACACCCTGGCATCACTTTTGGATAGGCAAAATCATCAGAAAATGTCAAAATGAAGTATTCTAATGATCATATTTGAATGGCAAACCTCAATTAAAGCAATATTGTACCCCACATTAATAGCACATACATATTTTTGTTGGTTCAGATAGCTCCATCTGTTCATTAGCATCATGCCATCAGCTGACAGAAAGAGGTTTGCTAACACATTTAGGAATCTCAGGGCCTGTTTCCATCATGGAATTTTTGGGCCAATCTGTCTTTCTGCACAAGGAAAGGAAAGTGCTTCATTTCTCTGACAAGATTCTGAAAACACAATGCATGTCATACGAGATTTCACTTAGCACCAATTAAAAAAAGAAAAAAAAAAGACAATGTGAGAGCCGTGTGTAGGAAGGAGGCATTTGAGGGTTGTCTGTTGTGCATTGCTAATGAGCTGTACTAAAATAAGCGCTCTATTACCATCAGATGAGAGGTAGGCATAAGATAAGTGTATACAGGTGATTAAACACAAATGTAGACTTTTAAAGTCCATTTATTTTACTGCAGATATTCCTTTACACTACGCTCTTATAAACAAGTGAGCAGTTCCCTGACAGTTTGGCATTGGGCCATGAGAATGACAACCGCTGAGGAATACAGCTAATGTAAATTTGTACGTTTATTTGATGTCACTCAGACTAAGCTGAGATCCTCAGGTGATGTCACAGGTGAACATAAATGAAAAGGAAAAAAAAGAAAGAAAAATCATCTGACAGACCATGAGCCCCTGTACTGCTTTAAACAGGATTAACTCTAGAGGTTTAAAACATTTCCTTAAAGAAACAGTACACCAGAAATGAATGTTGTATCATTTACTCTGTTCTAAGTGATGTTGATAAACAAATTTTGTTCAGGGTTCGAGCCGGACGCCGAGCTCTGCCCTCCCAAGCGTTAAAACTACTAGGGCTCCCAGCTCGCTCTTTTGCATTATGAGGAAGTGTGAACTCGTGAAAGGCCCGTTTATACCAAGAATGAAAGCTGATGATAACATTCTCTTTGTGATGCAGTTATATAGTTTTACTACAAATACCATGGTTAAACTATGTTGGGTATAGGTATATCATAGTTAATTTCTGGTTAAAATATATATATTTATTTATGGTTTTACTTATGGTAACTATTTTTAACTTTAGCCTCCACTTTGAAGTCAGGTGGATTCTGATTGGCTGTTGATGTTTCATAGAATAAGAATGCTTATTAAAATCGTATAGGTATTTTATAGTTATCCTTTAGTAATAATATTAATAAAAAATACAATATTGTATATTATAATTATTAGATTATATCACAGTTTCGACACCCTAATTCATATGAGAATGATTAGTAAATGCATTATTAAAATGAACAGCCCCCACCCCCATCACAGAATGTTCATGTCAATGTTCACATGAATTATTTCTTTGAAATGTATGCCGCAAGCATGCTAGCATGGGAACGCAGAATATTGAGCAGCAGCAGCATATTGAGGATGTGGCTAATGGAGTTGAACAGAGCAAGTGGGTGGTTGATGGTTCTAAAATATTTTTTCATAAATGGCACTCATAACCGCACAGAATTATGACTGAAGAAGATTCTTGGTTCTTAATAAAACCTGGGCTCATATACTATTATGGAAAGTCCATCCAGAAATGTAGTTTTTGCTCAGGGTCGAAGGAGCATGTGGCCAGAGAACAGAGTGTGTTTGCAAGGATCACTGTCTATCTTAGACAAGAAGACAGAGACCCTGTTTTGACCAAAAATAGAAAGCCATTCAATTTAAATAATTTTAAGTGGTTATAAATGATTTTTTTGAGATGCCACATATAAAATGTCCCAACTACATGACAGATATCACTGCAATAGGTGTCTTGAGAAATCACACCTGTCGCTGGCTCTGTAAACAGCTAAACAAGTATATGGGAACAGCATATCCTTTTTTAGCCAATCAACGCTTGCAGTCTGTTAATCATTTAGCACGTTGTTGACATCAGGTTGGCTGACACATTCTTGTCATTTATTTGTCTTTTTTTAGGGCTGGGTTTTGGCATAGTGGGATAGTGGAATTGTGTTTAAAGCAATAGGATGATGTAATTCAGTCGTTAGGACTGGCTGAAAATGGCTATAATTTACTCTCAACAACAGTTTTATTTTCTGACAGTGACAGTATGCTACGATTCAAAAGTTTGAAATCATTAGGAGTTTAATGATATTGAAACAAGTGTCTTGTGCTCACCAAATCTATAAAAAAATACAGTAAAAACAGTGACATTGTGAATTATTATAATTTAAAATAGCTGTTTTGAACATATCTTAAAATGCAATTCATTCCTGTGTTCAAAGCTGAATTTTCAACGTCATTACTCCAGCCACAGTTTTCAGTGTCACATGACCCTACAGAAATCATTTAACGTGCTGATTTGCTGCTAAAGCAGCATTTCTTATTATTATCAGAGTTGAAAATACAGGAAGTTAAACAACAGAATTTATTTGAAATAGAATCTTAAAATCTTATAAATGTCATTATTATTACTTTTGATCAATTTAAAGCATCCTTGCTAACATGCGTATGTGTATATATAGGGATAATATTATACTTATTTTATTTTATAGGACATATAGACCTATAAAAAAAATATTTTAAAATATTAACTTAAAGTATGTATATGTTCATTCTATTTTCATTCTATTTATATATTATATAAATTGTATATAAAACTTTCTAATACTGATTATATTCATTTTGTTACAGAATTGTGGTGGCAAGTGAGCCAGATGCTTCAGGGCAAGCTGAGGCGCTGAACTATTTTGAGAAGTCACATTTCTCTGGACCTGTCATTTAGATCCTTATCATTTAATTTGATAGGAGACATTCTGAAATATAATTAGGTGAATTAGTTTTACCTCAGTCTCCTTTCGTCTCCACGCCTGGAGCAAAACAATGTGAGTTAAAACTAACTCTTCTTATCCCACCCACCCCTTTACAACATCCAGACGGAAATGAAAAACAACTGATACGTAATAAAGCAATGAACCACTGAGAGCTGTTGCATTCCTGCGATTTCACCAAAAGTAAATGGCGTTTTTTACACATCAAGTGCATACCCAAAAATACAGTAATGCAAAGCCTTGGGTGGTTTATTGCTCCTATAAAGATGTTAATTAAATAGTTAATTCCATTCATAATTGGAATGAACAATTCTTACTCCAAATAATGCAGTTGATTAGTTTAGCTGTAAGCTCTTCAGTGTCAGATTCCCCCCGGCTGCTAGCATGTAAATATACTAAACGTTTAGTGATCAGTAAGGGCAGTACAGTAGATGTGCGCTCTGTGTGAGTTATAAAACCTTTAAAGTGAGGGCGTATCGCTTCGCCACAGAGAGAATGACTCGCATTGACCTGTATTGCGCAAAGTAGGCTACCAGCACCGCTGGGGAACCTGGGCAACGATCTCCAGTCTGCGTCAGAGGGGCTTTCACTGCCGCCCCATCTCATCATCTGCCATAAAGACGGGGCAGGACTGAGGAGAGAGAAGGAACAAAATGAACGATCTCATGCTCCAGATTTTTTTTTTTTTTGTAGAAAAACCATTGATTGTATCCATGGAAACCACAATGAAGCAGAGTTGTTGTTTTTCCAAAGTCTGCAATTTTTTGTAGTGACTAGAGGTCTTTGAAGCATTTTAAGAAATCCCAAGATTAAGATTCACATTCACTTTTGCAGCTTACTTAGCCATAAAACGACCAGAATGCGAACCATAAATAAAATAGCAGAGACCACATTGTGGTGATTAGCTAATTCCCATCATCTAAGAGATGGTTTAGAGGCATGTTAAGAGTTCAAGAGCACCTTCAAGGGACGGAGGTTCCCCACGAACAAACTGACCGTGCTAAATGACCTATATACTCAGTAAAACGGTGTCTGTCTCAGATGTCTCTGCAAGGCTCTGCTTACGTGCGCAGCTAAAATTGAACTTCACACTGCACCAGGGGGGCTTTCATATCTTTACATAGACACAAGGCGGTAAAATTAAACTGTGCAATTTAGGTTGCCACTGGAAAATCCTCAAACAGTGCAGGTCGGAATATTTCACCCGAGGGAGCCTCATTTCTCTGATATTGAACTATGATGGATGTGTGTCATTTTAAGACACAGATTCACTTTATGGTGATGCAGTTATTGCAGTCTGTAAATCATTTAGCGTGGTATAATTGAAAGAAATGCTGACATATTAAGGTGAATCTCTTGAAAAATGGCCAGGTAAGAGCTGTGCTTGGATTGAAGTGCATTAAACCCAACATATAAGTTTGAGTTCGTTCTAGGTCATGTCCCAGTCCAGTTCACTTTCTGTCTCCTTCTACTGTTGGTAAAGACAATATATAGTTATATAGCGTAAAAAACAAAAAAAACAAAACTAATTTTAGGCAGTATTTTTCTATTGTAATTACTGTAATATATATTATTATTATTATCATTATTATTATTATTTGTATGTCCTGTTATATTGTTATATTAATTATTCTGAATTGCAAAGCAGGAATAAACATTTATATTATTTTTAATTGAAATTTTGATGATGAAATAAGGTTATAATATTTGATCAAACTTACATAAAAATGTGATGTTTTAGACATGACTAGGTCCATCAAGGTCCATCAAGCTATCTTAGCGAGATGAGGTGTCCAAGTTGCGACCCTTTACTACTGGAGTGCCTCAGGGCTCAGTTCTTAAACCACTTCTCTTCTCTGTCTACATGGCATCACTAGTTTCTGTCCTTTTAGAAACTTGGCTTTATATCACTGCTTTGCTAACAACACTCCACTGTTTCATTCCATCCTGATGATCTGACGATTGCTGCTCACAGCTTGTCCGAGATATTTCTTGCTGCATGAAGGACCAGCACTTTCAACTCAGACTTGCCAAGACAGAACTGCTAGTGGTTCAATCAAACTCAGAGTTTCATCATAATTTTCTCATCCAGTTAGGCCCATCAACCATAACTCCTTCAAAACAGCCAGAACCTGTTCTGATTTGATTGATGATCAGCTGACTTTCTCCGACCACACAGCTAAAATGGCCCAGTCCTGCAGATTTGCTTCATTCAATTTCAAGAAGATCAGGCCCTTTCTTTCAGAACCTGCTTCACAACTCCTTCAAGCTTTTGTTATGTCCAGGCTGGACTATTGTGACATTCTCTTACCAGGTCTTCCAGCCAGTTCTGTCAAACATTTACAATTAATCCCGAATGTGTCAGCAAGATTCATTTTTAATCAGCTGAAAAGAATGCATGTCACACCTCGGTTTATCAGTTTGCTACTAATAGCTGCTTGCCTAAAAAAACAACAACTGGAAAACATTGTTCTGAAAATGATTGCAACTATATTGTTTCTCTGTGCCTTTATCGCTGCTGTTCTTTTGTGGAGCTATATCTTTATCTTTATCGCGCTTGGTGTGAACAGGGCTTAGCTCAGACTTGTCATAGCACTTGCATAAAATTGCTTTTTTGCTGATTTTGATTACTTCCATTGTCCACATTTGTAAGTTGCTTTGTAATGTTAATATAAATGTACTGCAATAAACTGTAATATTCTTTAAAAGTCTTTAGTTTAAGCAAAATAAAATGTTTTGCTTATTTTGACGCCTTTGGTTTCATTTTAAACTTATTATGCTTCTGAGATTCAACAATAAGTAATTCTCAAATTTTTAACAGGCCATTATCCGTGTTTCGAACATTGGATTTTGTATGTTTAAAACATTTGCTCTAAATGTACTGCTCATGAAAAACTAATTTGATGTAGAGATGAGGGACACTGGGATGGCGTAATACTCATTTGTTTGCCAAGAAGGAGAATTAGTTTGTTTTTAATATCTTCAAAGTCTGACTATAGAAAAATATTATCTCTTCCATTTTTAAAGCGATCCGGGTGTTTTGGCTGCTGTCTTTATGCTCAGACCCAGATGCATGATTAAATATTTAAACCATTACTAATATCTTTGAAGAACAAAATGGAATACTCTGACAGACTCAATCAAGTTTACCAGTTCTTTACAAAGTGCTCAGGTTCTCAAGAATAAGTCATAGTGAGCATTCTCCTCACTAGTGTACAGGTGTGTGATTCTATATCATAATTACGATTGTTATAAATTCTGAAGTTTGAATCTGCTCCTCCCTCCTCACGGATTTCCTGAGGTTGTTCTTTTGAGGAGGGCGACAGTCTGACAGCTCAATTTGGTGGCGACGCTCCTGAGACCCCCCATTAAACCATGCTGGAGGTGACATCATAACTCTCCCATGATCCCCAAACAGGCTGCAAAGAGCAGAGAGGACAAACCAGAGCCGATGAATCAGTCTGCTACCATCCCCAAACACTCACAGGATGACCTCTATGGGCACAAAATATAGAAGAAAGTCCATCTGCTGTCTTTATGCAGCTTAAACATCAATCTTATTATTATTATTATTAATTTAATGATGGTTGTTCCTAATGGATCCTGTCAACATATACAGTGATTTTATTTTTAAAAAGATACAAAAGTTGTCAGTAAGATGCTATTCAAAAGGTCCTAAAATGTAGCATTCAATATCGATAATACATAATACAACAATAATATATAAGAAAATTAAAGAATCATTCATGCAAATCTGACCAGGTATGAGACCAAATATTTCAAATATAAGAAATTTAAATGCTGCAGTAATAAGACAATAGTGTTATTATTTAGCTTAAGGAATTTCGACTATAAAGTTACTATAAAGTTAATCAATTAAGAAACAAGCTCACTTCAGTAATAAGCTGCTTTACAGAAAGCAATGAGGTTGATGTTCAGCTCAAGTCAATGTTGATTCAGTGCAGCTGAATGGTACAGTTAAAGAGGTCATGACATGAGAAATCTAATTTTCCTCAATCTTTTGGCAAATATAAGTTTAAACTCATTATAAATAAAACCTTTTTTTAAAAATCATTTTGAATCACCTGGGCACAAACACTTAATAATCATAATCACTGTCTCCAGTCCAAGACACTGACAAATATCACCGTAAGCCCTGTCCGCTGCTGTTCACTCGTTTAACGACTGACACCTTATTACGTTGAATGCCACATGGATTGATGTCACAGGGATTATTTAAATGATTTCTTTGCTCTGTCAATAATCTATACTGTCTATTGTAGGGTCAGAGAGCTCACAGATTTCATCAAATAATTTAATTTGGTTCCAAAGATAAACAGAGCTCTTAAAAGTTTGGAACGACATGAAGGTAAGTAATGACATAATTTTCATTTTGGGGTAAGCTATACCTTTAAATATATGTTATATTGTAAATTATGTTGTATTCACCCAGATAAATTTTAAATAATAATAAAAAAATATATACATATTGACCCCTTTAAATTAATGTTGCCATAGTTTTTGATATAGCAAATGGTTATTGCTGATAAAATAATAATAATAAAATAAATAAAACATCATTCATTGCAGTTCAACCAGAAATCAGTTTTATTGCTGCTAAAAACTGATAATAAAGCATTATGCAAAGGGGAAGTGTTTGTATGTAAATTGCTGTAGTATACAATATATCATATCATGAACAAGATCAACTATCAATGCATAAATCAAACTGATTTAGAATGATGAAGAATTCTGACATTTGTTCATGCATCATATTTAATGATAAAACTAAATGTGGAGCTGAAATGATGGAACAGTGAAATAACAGTGAAACTCACTGTAATATTAACGCCTCATCTGTGACAGCAAACAGACCAATATTTTTTTTAACAGCTGAATTTGAAGCAAATTAAAGTTTCTTGTTTCTTTCTTTTGATTTTGTGGTGAAATATGACCTTGGCTGTGTTTCCCAATAGCACTAATGGTAATCACCCATAACCCCCTGGTGAGATTTTCACAGTGTATAAGCACAACTCACATTGTATTTAGAAATCTAATAATAAAGAATATGTATTACATTAAGTGGTTGAATTTCGCTACGGGAGATATTTTAAGTTTTTTAAAACTTCGTTATATAGATCTTTTAGAAAATACTGATTCTGTTTTAATGGGCTTCTAAACTTTGCTACTGCTGGCTGATGATTACTTACAGTTGGTTTTAGTTCTCTTTTGTCATCAATCAGGCTAGCATGCGTTATTAAACCTCTCATGCCCACTTACCCAGCCATTTAAAGTTTGCGCGTTGGGGTCTGGAGCCGAGCACACCTGATGGATTAGGACAGAAGTATAGACTGATGGAGAGGATGAGGGAGGTTATATTTGGCCTGTCTAAACGAGAGGAGATGTGGATTGCCCTCTGTGCAGATTTGTCGTTTCGATGTGGGGTGGTGGCGTCTCTCCAGGTTTCCGTTATGTGCCACTGACTGTGGTAATGAGAGTCGTTTATATTGTCATTTGTTTACAAGGCTTGCAGTGACCATGTCTGCCACTGCCAGACAGAGAGCAGAAGGAGACGCTAATATGATGATGCGGTTATGTTGAGTCTGTGGTGGTGTCATTAAAAATGGATCAGCGGAATAATGCTTAACAAGGACAGTAAGTTCAACAGATTAATGATTTGTCAATTAGCAGATACTTTTATCCTGTGCTCACAGTGCATTTAACCATTACAAGATCAACCCTCTGATGACCTGAATACAAGTCTATCTATCTATCTATCTAACTCACAAATCTAAGCATAATGTGTTCTCTCAACAAACCTTTTGTAGTATGTGAGTTCATTAAAAATGCCTTATTATTCTTATAATACCTGTCCCAAAGTACTTTCTTTCTCTGAATATGAACAGTTTCATCATACTCTTGATATGCTTTCGATGCAGTATCTAAAAATGTCTCGAATCAGACAAAAGAAATATGTGCAAATCTTCTAGGAAATGTACACTGTGTTATCACAGAGTCGAGGGCCAGCTCGCTGCGGCAGTTATCAGAGTGATTGTCCTCCTGTCCAAGTCTCCAGCAGAGCCTTCAGGCATCTGACCGTGTCGTCCCTGTGTCCTCACAAATACCCTTCTACAACACCAGATGTTTCTACACACATCGCCGATAGATAGACAGACCGGTAAATTGCAACTTTGCACAAATACATTTTCACTAATGACCATCCAGCCATTCATTTCCACGACCCTGTTATTCAGACTGCGTACAGTAGCAGCACAGTATTTATCCTGCTTCATAAAGACCCAAAACACTTTTATCCCACAGCTACCTTTGAACTGAGGGTTCAGTTGCCATGGAAATGGCAAAATGATCTTCTATTTTATATATATATATATATATATATATATATATATATATATAAGCACTGTTCAGAAGCAATGTTTTCACTAAGCATAGATGAAAAAAAAAAAAAAAATAGTATGATCATCAAATGATCAGAAAGGAAAAACAAACCATTGCACAAGAACTAACAGCCTGCAACCAAACCCTGACTCTAATAATTGGCTAAAAGTCAGTTTTTTCTTTAATCGTTGGCTGTCTGCTGCGATCTCCCTCTGACAGAACTGTTCAAGGATGAAGATTACAGTAGGAGAGCAGTTGCGAGATGTTTTGTAGGTTCAGTGGAAAAATCTAACTTGGATGTGTGGATATTTTCCGTGATGCAAGCTGGCATTTGTGTGTGAAAGGGACCAGAGGAGGAGGATCAGTGCACGGAGTAGCACAGGAGGAGGAGACCAACCCAGATCTGCAGGATGCTGTGATAAAAAGCCATGAAAAATGATCACAGGAGGACTGCTGAAATATATCACATCTGCTCTACGCTCCCCTCAGCATATACTGATCCATGAGGGAGTGAAAGAGAAAGGACACTTTAAACATATATGTGTCACAGAGTTTCTCTTTACACATTCACACCAGAACCTTCTCTTATTAGCATCCTGGGAATGACATCAAACAAGGATGTCAGCAGTTAGATTCTGTTTGCTTGTCCAGAGGCTTATTGAATAAGTACATATTTAAGTTTTCTTGAGGCAAAAAGGTTTTCTCTCACTTTAGGACAGGCAACAACAGCAAAAAATGTGCTGAAAGTGGAAATAGTACTGATTAGGTTCAATGATCTCAATGAATGGAGAATTTTCACAATAGACTTTAGAAAACTTGGAAAATTATATGCAATACTTAATAATTGTCTTAAATAAGCTTTAAGCCTTATTATTGTTGTAATTGCACAGAACAAAAAGAAACAGCATGTGTGACACAATAATTGTGTTTTACCTAAGCTTTAAAGCCTATTATTTTTGTAATTGCACAGAAAAAAAAACAACAACAACAAAAAACAGGATGTGTGACAGTATTTATCCTTTTTATAAAGTCATGGAACAACAAGAGGGTGAGCATTTATGACAGAATTTTCAGTTTTGGATCATCTGCATATCAGAGATCTCAATATGAACAAATCAAATGACCTATAAGATCATTTTTATTGTTTTAAAAAATAGTGTAAAGGCAGTGCATGTATTTGAAACAGGAACCTTTTGTAACATTATCAACAGCTTTACTGTCAATTTTCAACAGGATTACAGGATTAATAAATAAATAAATAAAACTCTTACTGACTTTAGACTTTTGTTCAAAATTTACATAATAAGTATATTAGTGTTGTTTATATATCATGTTTCACCTCAACATGATCTCATGGCAATTGGTACATATTTTACGAGATGGCTAATTCGTACGACCTCACTTGTACGAATTTATACGATTTATTCTAAATCATACGAGTTGCCAATTTGTATGAATTTGTACGAATGACCTAAACCTAACCCCGCCCCTAAACCTACCTGTGACGGGTTTTTAGACAAACCATACAAAATCGAGATCAATTAATAGATGATACATATTCTGGTGACATTTTAGAGCATGTGAGATAGGGATATTGCTATTTATTAAAAATTAAACCATAATAGAAAAAAAAAATTGTTACTTGAAGTAAAATATTGATATAAACTGAAATTAAACTGGCATGTGTATATAATATAAATATAAAAACTAATTCTACTATAGTTGCACAACAGTAAACTCCTGAAACATGAAAGCACAAAGTGAGGTTTCTGTTCTGGATTACTCTCTGCGCTCCGGTTGGATGTTGACCCTGTGGGATCATTGTGATGTCAGCTTTTTTGATTACATCAGGATCTGTGTGCTTGAGGAACGATTTAAGTAACTATGGCAACAGACCTCAGAATATTACGAGTAAACTTAAACTTCACGTCAGTCTGTTCTCTGAGGCTTTAGTGAGATTTACTATAATCAGCAGTTCAGAAGCCACTCTGCTGGTGCATCAGGATTAGACATCATCTGGGCCGCGGGTCTCAGCGGGGTTAACCACATCTGACCACATTCTCCATCTGTCATCTCCCTCAGGTCAAAACACCCAAAACACTGGTTAGGAAATGCCACAAGACCTTGTTAGTGCTGTGTAACTCCTAACACACATATTGACCTTCAGTACATATCTCATCCCGCACATGAATCAACTTATTGTAGCAACTAAAACTAAAACAAATTTTAAAAACTTGTTATATATATAAAACACGGTTCAAACGCTATCGTATTTCTCACATTCTTGTAGTTTAGGTTAATGTACAGGTATAATATAAAAAATCTAAATTACTAAAACTTTAAATATAGACCTAAACTAATAAAAATATTAATAAAAACTATATTTGTATTCCAGTGAACACTGAACTATGAATATGATGTATCAAGAAACAGTTCTTATTATTACACTCTCAGAAATAAAAGTACAAAAGCTGTCACTGCCTGTCCTTTTAAAAAGGTAGTTTTTAAAAAAGTAGTAAAAAGTAGTTATTTAGTGTACTAAAAAAAAAAGTAATAATTTCTTGTTACTTTAAAATTTTCTTGGGAATGTAAGATTTATAGAGTTTAAGACTAATTATACAAAGATATGCAAATGCCAGACTGACCATTCATTCCAGCGATGGTGTAATAAAAGATGATAATTCTCACTCTGCGTACTGTAGTCATGGTCTTGCCGAGCTCGAGCATCTGTGCTTGAGACTCATCCGGTGCAGAGGTCAAAGGGAATCAAAGGATGAATGTCAGCGTGCCTTTCGCCCACAGCAGGAAGCACTTAAATCTCTCTCCAGTTTCCAGAGAAACAGCAGTTCTTGTTTTATGCAGTGCTGGCATGATGCTGCGACCCTAATTAGTTTCTCCCCTAAAAATTGTTATGGCACCCTAAAAAAGTATTTTTAGCACTTTTTTTTCTAATCTTAAATCTGATTTGAGCTAGTGCTCAGAATCCAAAAGGATGAAAAAGCAACTGCTACGGCCGCAGGCTGGGAAACTGAGGAAGGTCTCATTAGTCTTTGCAGGTTAAATGACACGGGACGTTTCACCAATTGCAGAATGTATCACACATGCTCTAATGCCTGCAGACACATTTAGTTTGCGTCTGTGAAGAATTAGAGACATTTAGCAAATCCAGTTGAACAAAGAGCCTCATAACGCTTCCATATTCAGCCGTATGGAGAGCATTAGCTCTATACGGCAGAAAGCAATGAGTCATTTTATGTGTTCGGAGGTTACTTCATGGTAAATGACCATGCTCCACAAACATCCGTAAAACTCTGACACTGTTTTTCCAGCACCTTTGCCAAGCATTTGGATCACAACAGTCGTCCCACCTGTGTCACGAGGACAGCGGTCTTCTGTCTACAGGTATAATCTAGTTTTCATTAAGAGCCCCAGCGGCCTGCTGACAGGAGCAGGTGTATGTGTGGGTTTATCTGTATGCCAATGTGGAAACGTGTAGCGTAATCATACGTGAAGATTTCAGACTGGCAGCCCGTGAAGGTGGGGTTGCCGTACCTGGCGAGCAATCTGGGCGCGCGGCTTTACCTGCTGCTAGGAGCAATTTGCACTCCCTGAAATCAAGCGTCGAAGTACGTTGGCTAATATGATTTTAATCCTCCTTGACCTTAAAAAACCAGCAGGGTCTCGGTTTTGATGAAGTCATACATAAGACCCCATTGTTTCAGAGTCAGAGGAGACACAGATGATCCTCCATATGTAGGTGTCTGACATCCAAAGAACTCACCTGCATTTTAAAGATGTAATATTGTAACAAACACCTGCCAAAATACCACAGTTTGGGGGGAAGCATATCATGGCCTACATTTGCTAATTTTAAATGTGCTAGGAACATGAATGTTATTATATATATAAATTAATGCTGATTAATGCTGCTCAAAATTAGCACGTTAATGCAGGCAATTCATTTCTCACATGTTGACTGCGTTAAAAAATATTTAATACAGGTAACGCAGGGCTAGAGCTAGGGTTGGCCTCTCCACTCACAACTTCTGCTTCTGCCTCTTTTTTCCTGACAAGAATTGTGTTTATTTAGATGCAATATGTCTTTAAGAGCACATCAAACACACTCCACTCAGCGACAGCGAATAGTCAAATGAGTGAGGAAACGGTACAGATAACAAGGGAGCTTGAGTAGAAAAATAATGAACTGCGGTCAGATGAGATGTTGTCAGGCTAAATGTCAGTAAAACTGAATATTTCTCTCCTGTCAGCTGGTATACTGTGCTCATAGTGCATGCTCTCTTTAATTGCACGCATAAATATGGTGGCACGCTGTAGCTGTATCTTTCCATATTAAAGTGCGAATTAAACTACTTAGATCATGTTCATCAGTGGCAGATCTTGGTTATAGCAGACAAATAACATGCTACTGTGATGAAAAGAAAAAAGAATTTAATAGCTTTTGTAGCTTTTATTTTCTTTTTTGAAAGGGAAAAGTAAATATGACACTTATTATAATGGGTTAATTTGAAGATTGCTTTGAGTTCACTTAAATTATATATATATATATATATATATATATATAATGAATGTAAGATTTTTGCAACATAAATGAATATACATATACACATGCATATATAATTTACATGCCTATTTTAGAATAAAGTCAAAGGTAAATAGTATGACAGACTGTAGGATTTCTAGATAGGAAATCCATTCATCCATCCATCCAATAACATGGGAGTCAATAGGACCCAAAATCAGTTGGATCTTGTGTGTGTTTGTTACACAGAAGAAAAACAAGTCAGATACATATTTGAAGAGAGATGAGGTGAAAATAGAAATTTCACTTTTGGCAAAACAAATATGCATAGTTTAGGGCAAGCATAGCCTATAAATAATTACTTATAGGCCTATTAGGCTATGCGATGTAAAAAAGTTACGCTTATAGTACTTACACACTTATCATAGTTATTCATTATTAGCACCACCTGCAGTATCCTAACTCTGGTTACCATGGCATTTTAAGTAAGTATGATCTCTGTCGGCTCCCAGTGTTTCGGTCGCGTCATTACAGGACTTGAACCTCGTGACTTGCCGTAGTTTAAACATTAATCACATGTGTGAGTTGTCAGGAAGAAGAAACAATAAAGCTTTTAGGCCGGAGCAGAGAACGCGAGCCATGGGCGATGAATGATGCCGCTGCGAGAGCGAAGTGTCCGCAGGTGACTCACCTGTGCGAACCGGCCGCGTGCCAGCGCTCAAACGAGTCATGCAGAATAAAGTCCTGGCATCAAGAGCAGTGCGTAAAGAAACAGGATACGGATCCGGAATGGAAGAGTAGCTGATACATACACCTGATCCGTGCATGCCATGGGGAACTGCTGGGCTCAGTGTTTTGGGCTCTGTAGAAGGGAAGCAAACAGAATACAAAGAGGAGGAGGGTGAGTCATTCACGGGGATTGTTGTTTAATATGAATGATAAAAAAAAGGAATCCGTGATCTTTGTTTGCATGATTCGCCAGCTGTCAAGTGCATTTCATTGGAAACACTCGAACAGCCAGTGGACAGTTGAAAAACGCTGGATATGTTTTGAAACAATTCATTCAAAACAATGAATGCAACTTTGCAGTTTTTGTGTGAGGTAGAAAGCAAGTAATAGCAGCCTAGTTAGTGATGTTCATTGCAAGAACGAATCGTTCTTATTCTGATTCATGAGTCGGTTCGCATTGTGTTTGACAATCACTTCACTCTTTGGAAGATTTAAGTGACTCGTATTGTGATCAGGTATGTAATTACACGTTTTTAGTTAATACACAATTTACTAAATATATAAAATAAGTTGATTTCAAATTCAAATCCGTTTTTGAAACGAACAGTCCGAACGAACCGATTCGCTTAAATGATTCAGACTTCTCCTTTAGTTTCCGCATTAGTTGATGTCTGATCTCAGGACCACGCCCCAGTCCTTTTGTGAATCCGCCCTGGGACGTCAGTCTTGTGTCATTGTGTGTATCTATATTTGAATTAATATGTTAGTTCTCTGATAGTACTAGTAGCTAATGTTGTCTAAAGTCTTAGAATATTATTATATATATTTTAACTACAAGTGGTGATGATGTTGGACAGTACTGTTACTTAAATAATGCTTTAAAGTATTTTAATACACTCTGTCAGGAGGAAGTGGAAGCTACCTCACATACTGTATAACAGGCCTGGCCTGATGACTATTTTGTTTTTAACATTAGGTCAAAGTACTTCAGAAGCAGCACAGCTGGGGAACACTATACCATTGAGGTGCAGCCATTATAATTCATTTACAGCTTATGATTATCATTTATTAAAAAAAAAAAAAAAAGTGTAGTTTGAGTGACTTCTATGCCTTTGGTTACAGTTTGAGAACCTTGTGGAGAGTGATGAGGTGAGGACAAACATATAGAGCCACGATCATGATTTTACAATATTCCTCTTTTGCGTAGACATCATGGCTTTTTTTTGTTGTTTTTTTCAGGGTGAGAGCTCACAAAGCTGCCCCAGGTATGATATTATTTAATCTAAACACATTTATCTGTATTTTAGAGTTGGGTCACAAAATGCCTGACTAGTTTATTAACTGCAGACATGTTAGTTCATATTAAGTTTGAACGTTTTTAGCACTGGAAAAATCTCTATTATCGCTCACTCCAACTCGTATTGTTACAATGTGGAATACGATAGAAAATATTTTGGTAACCAAATGATTTTGGGTCCCATTGACTTCCATTGGACCAAAAGTTACAATGAAATTCAAAGGGAGCCTAGTAGATAGTCAAGATTAAACATTTTCTGTCCGAGTTACTACAGTTATTACTCTCATTCATCTACGTTTTGATTGGTCGATGGAGACTGTGATCTCAACTCTTTCTCGTGTCATTGGTCCAGACCCGTCAGCGAAGAGGAAATCGGTCACTTGAAGGAGCATCGCTACGCTGCCATCTCAGACAAGCAAGCACTGATCGATGAAAACCTGAATGCACAGGTATAACAGGTCTTCAAATGTGAAATAGATCCATTTCATGTTGACTTTTAAATGGTCAAGTTCAAAACGATGCCACAAAACAATGTTTACCTTTTAAGTTAAAGCTTATGTTAAGTTTATGCTTTCATTTGTTGTTTTCCATTGCTTGGTTTTATTTTTGCCCCTGCTTTTTGGTGAGTTTAGTTAACCTTCCCTTTCTGTTGTGATTTCTGCCCAGTTAGTGGCAGAAGAGGAGAAGTTAAGGCTAGAAGAGGAGGCTGTTTTTGCAGCCCAGCGCGAGGCAGCGCGGCTCGCTAAGGAACGAAAGCTAAAGGAGGTGAGGCGTTCGCACTGAGCACGCCCAGCCCTTCTCTTAACCCCGCCCATTAACCTTCAGCCACACTCCTTTCATTTATGACACGCCTTCAGCTCTGTTATACATCTAACAAAATCTAACAGGAATAGTTGCTTGAGTTTGTAAGTTATGCATTGCATGTTTTTAATTTGTTAAAATTAGACTAATCTTTGAAATGCACTGTATATAGATTATGACTTGCAATGAAAAGTTGTAAACAGGATTGAAGGCTCTTAACGCTGGTCCATCTTCAAATATTGATCAATGTCTTGTGAATAAACTCAGCACTTAATGCAAATAAAAATACAATCGATCTGCTTCCAAGAAAACCTTCTCCACTTAAAACTAACTAAACAACATGTCTCTTATTTCTTCCTATTTTATTAGCATTTTTCTTCTTAATTTGCCCACATGTCCTCATGTTTTTTTTCTTTTCTACCATGATTTGTGTGTTTTACCATCTGCTAATATTACATTTGCTGTCTGTTTCCCAGTACGGCACTAAACACTGAACTGTTTTAAATAATTTTTGCATTGCTTTTTATGAAAGTTTTTTTTGTTTTTGAAAATCAGATTTCAGGGATCAGGGATTCAGAATCGCTAATGTAGTGCTTGGTGAAATATTAGTGGAAGGGAGTCAGTCGTCATTTCTAAAATGTTGTGTTTTAAGGGAAAGCAGCAGCAGCCATCGCAGAGGACCAAACCCAGATCAGAACCAGAGAGCAATGACCCTCAGCACAAACCGTGAGTTCATTCTACTCTGAAATAAATGTACATGATATTCAATGACACCAGGAAAAAAAGGGTGTCATCGCATTGCAAGCAAATGAAATTGGTCTTTTCTTCAGAAGTAATGTGCTTTTCTTTTGCGCTTATAAAATATTGACATTAGTCAATCCAAAATAAACGTGTGTGTGTGCTGTGTATTTATAATTGTGTATATATAAATACTCGCAAAGAAAAACATATGTTGGATGCAATTAATAGGGATTTCCCATTTGACAGCACTAATTATATGTGTGTTGTTTGAAAATTATTTTATTTATTTATTTATTTTATTTTTTTTTAGTTTTTTTTTTTTAGTTTTTTTTGGAGGGGTATTATATTATCTATTAGTTTCATTTATTTATTTTCCTTACAAAAATTCAGATTGTAACTGAAATTGGAAATGAATCCGGTTTAGCTGTGCTTCTTTGTTGGGCTTACACAAACCTTTGTGATTTATATTATCAATATGGTTATGAAATAATAGTAATAATAACAATTATTATTGTTTTTATTTGTACTGATAAAAACTGTAATTAAAAATAAACAAAAAATTACTATGAGACAAAATAAGACATCTCACTATTTTATTGTAAAATAAAGAAAATTACACTTTCAGAAAAATAATATAGTAATTAATTAATTTAACTTTCATTGCAAACATATCATACATATTTTTATTAATATACTTTTTTTTTTTTTTTTTAATAATCACACTAAGCCATATTACAACCTTAATCATGCAGCCTTGGTATACTGTATATATTATTGTATGTGTTATTTTGTGCTGCATACTTTCAAACTTATTTTTACTAGGTTTATTAAAGCGGGGTTTCACAAGCTGGGGGTCTTAAGGGTTTTGCAGGGGGGTCGTAAGTTTATGCAAAGCTATTCTGGACTCATGACATGAACATGAAATGAACCATGAATATGTTGTTAAGAAAACATTTTCGGGTGAAAGGGTTCAGCTCATGACAAAACAGTAAAATGTGCTAGTGGTTCTTTTAATTGTCAGGAACTGAAAAATCACTGTGATGTTGCACCAGAATGATCAGCAGCGTCTGCAGTAATAAGGTGTTCATAAGACTGTCATGCTGTCCACAGTCTGACTACATACAGCTATGGTGATAACAGCAATCGTTTGCAGATGGCTGATGTAACAGTGTGTGTTTCTGCAGCAAAGCGTCGGATGCAGAGTTCGAGGTGTACCTGCAGAGTGTGAAGGCTCAGTCTGAAGCGTTTCGCAGTAACAGTGAGTTCCCATTAACACGTTTCAATCACTATATTACAGAACGCTATTAGAAGACATATTAAAAAAACACGCCACTTTTTTGAAAATAGGCTCACTTTCCAGCTCCCCTAGAGTTAAACAGTTGAGTTTTACAGTTTTTCGAAATCCATTCAGACGATCTCCGGGTCTGGAGGAGCAATTTTAGCTTCAGCTTAGCATAGATCATTGAATCTGAGTAGATCAGTAGCATCTCAAAAATGACCAAAGAGTTTCAATATTTTTCCTATTTAAAACCGGATTCTTCTGTAGTAACATTATGTAGTAAGGCCAACAGCAAATGAAAAGTTAGGATTTTCTAAGCCATTGTGGCTAGGAACTATACTCTCATTCCTGCGTAATAATCAAGGAACTGTGCTGCCCTACCATGGTTGCAGCAGGCTTAATGATATTACGCAGCTAAAAGTGCTCTACCTGAATTGATTCAAAGATAGTAAAACTCAACTTTTTTTTTTTTTTTTTTAAGTGGCCTGTTCTTTTAAATGATGCTAAATGCTAAAACACAATTTTTTTTTTTCTGTTTGTGTTTAGGACTTAGCTCTGAGACTAATGTGGTGACCCCGAACACCGAAAGCAGCTGGGACTTCACCAGTAAGACTGATGCCACCTCACTGGACCTTGAGTGGGAGGATGAGGAGGGTGAGTCACTTCACTGAAGCCTCTTGCATTTAGTAATCATTTATTATACATACCCCCAGTTTCATAGACGAGGCTTAAGCTAGTCCCAGACTAAATTGCATGTTTGAAGATGAAAATAACTTATCTTATCTTAACATATCTTAAATCATGTCAGTGTCATTGTTCTGTGTTAAGATACACACCTGTAATATTTTCTTATAAGGAATTTTTGTAAAAGTCGCTTAAATATCTTAATTTAACTAATGCCTAGTCCTGTTTTAAGCTAAACCCAGTTTGTGAAACCGGGCCACTATGCAAGAGTCAAGTCACAGCATGCCAGTTTGAGTTTAGTTGACATGATCTATAAATGAACAGTACTTATCCAGCATTAATCTCGGTTAATGTCAGGGCTATTATAGTTAAGTAAAGGTAAAAGTAAAACCATTGGCTGGAATTAAAAAAAAAAAAAAAAAAGTTGCCAAGACAACATTTCACACTATTATATTAAGTATTAAGTAAATAAACTCAAACTAATAGATAACAGTTAATAAAAACAATATGTACATTTAAAGACAAACAATAAAAATGACAAAAAAATGGCTTAATAACCAAATTTTAAGTAAAAGCTATGTTTAAAAAGTTACTATTCATAATATGAAAGCGTATAATAGTAATAGAAATCAAGTTTATGCAAATTTTAATCTTGATAAAGTCAGCATTTGTCTTAACATCAATGCAATATGATGAAACAAGATTTTGTATAATTATACAACATTATATTGTAAAAATGTTGAAAATAAATATTGTTTGTTCATTCTCTACTGTATTAAATATTACACAAGACATTGTAAGCATTTTAAAGGAGTCTTTTGTACAGTTTTTGTAAAGTTGTTTTGTAATATTAAATTGTAATATTCTGAAGTATTCAAATTAAAAAAAAAAAACTATTTGCTATTGTACTATATTTAAAGTGCAATACCGGAACTTCAGCATCATTACTCCAGTTATGCGTGACTCTTTAGAAATCACTCTTAATATGCAATTCAGAATTGTTTTTTTTTATTTTTAGTTTTTTTTTTTTTTTAATAATTGAAAACTTTTTTAACAGAGCCAATAAGGTTAACCTAATTTATAATTGAATTAATATTACACATTACACAGGAATGAATCGGATGGGTCCTGCATGGGAGCGTTCAAAAACAGAAGAGGACATTTTGCGTGCGGCCCTTCGTCCCGGTGGAAAACAGCTGGATAGTGGCCCTACCTCCACCTCTGAGGACTCCAACGCTCTGGAGTGGGAGAATGACTTCGTCAGCGCACATCCAGAGGACAGCGGTGACCATGGCGATGAAGAATTTGAGGGATTTGTTAATCCAGTACTGGACACGCCCACTGAGGAGGTGGAGCATAAGGACAGCTCTGACCAACAGGAGAGATAGTCTACAGCAAGAGACCACAGCAACTTTAAAAGCCTCATTCATATTCAGTGTGATGTGACTACAGTTTAGTAAACTAAATTTGTAATTCATAACAAGGAACAGAAATGCTTCATACGATTTCTACTTTGTCATTCTTTGGTTTGAATGTCATGAAAATCTGGTCATCTGACCCCCCCCCCCCAAAAAGTATATTTTTTTACATTGACATTCACATTACTGTAATGAAGTCAATGTTTTTTCTTTTGTTTTTTTGGATATTTTCAAATGTTGGTTTAATATAATAACTTAAAATTGGCTACAAATAATCCGATAAATTATTTATTTATTTTTTTTATTTAAATTGATAATTCTCTCTCCCTCTTTCTCTCTCTCTCTCTCTCGCTCTCAAAAAAAGGAAACTGTTTTTTTTCTTTCTTCTATTTACCAGACCAGAAAAAAAGATTTAGAAGAATGTTAATAACCAGTCAATTGCTAGTAGCCATTGACCCTTATCATTCTTAATATATTAATGTTTGGCTATTATTATAATTTCTTACAGGTTTGGAACGACATGAGGTGCGTAAATAATGACGACAATTTCATTTTCAACTTTTTTTTTTTTTTTTTATGCAATATCTAAATTCTTTTTGGATGAAATATGACCTGGCCATGTTCTTGAAAGATTTCATGAGATTCACTCCATTAGGTCACAGATTCATTAGGATTTGTTTTCCACGGTTTAATTTGTTTTGAGTCGTTAGATGTGTCTGGAATTTATTTTTATCAATTTCCTTCTGGTAACTGGGTTGAGGTTTTAAATGAACTCTGGGCATGTCTTGGACTAATACTTCGTGTGAAGAACAAAAAAGTTTTAGTTTAGCTTTATTTCAGAAGTTTTCGTTGGAGAACTGAATCAAGTGCAATTTTTAGAAGATGAGGGACGTTTCTTAAAAGCCACAGATGTTTTCTAGAGCCATCATGTGTTTTTATGTGTATGGTTATTGTATTAAGTCATATCAGACGGACGATCTCTTTTTTAACTTGTGACTGTCAAGGAATGAGACCCTTGACTGTTTTAAGGGAAAGACCTTTTCTTGAAAAATGTATTGCCTCAAGGATAAAATGCATTGGAACACAAGTTCCATAAGTGCTTTTAATACGGTCACTGTTTGTCTGTGTGAGTCTGTGGGTTAAAGGGTTTGTGGTGGACGCTTCTTGGAAACGGCTAATAAATGAGCCTGTTCTTCACATTCACAACTGCATTTTTGGACAAAATGGGTCTTGAAGAGGGAAATTACTTGTGGTGAAACATAAATCTTCATATGCTACCTCTGGTTTTAATAATCCGGATGTTATTGAATGAATTCATGCCTAGAAATGATCAGTGATTTGACTTGCATATCCTCCTAATCTTTCAGGAACATGTCCAGGTCGTATTTCAAAGCATCATAAAGCAAATGATACATATTTGTTTCTCACTGATTGACATTATTTCTATGAAAATTAAGCACATTTTAATTACCAGGTCTTACTACTATATTTTTTGTAATGTGAAGAAAAAATAATGTCACTTACAAAAATAATCACAGAAGATCTAATAAAAATACCCTTATTATTTCATTTATTGTTGAGGTGAAGTATAATCTTTTATTTTTAAATTAAAATAATTTTTCCATTTGATTTTTGGGTTAAATATGACCAGGACAATTTTCTGATGTTCACCCAACAAACTTAATTTTTAATAGTTTTAGCTCATTTAAATGAATTCTGTTAGAACGATAGAATGATTCATAATTCAGTAAGGAAATAGCTTTAATTCAGTCTCTCAATGCTCATAAAATTGACTCGTCTGCTTCTTGTTCCTCCTGTCTGCCATAATGAACAACCTCTTCCACTGACCCCCATATTTCCCTCAGATTGGAGTCTGAATTTGACCTAATGCTTTTAAACGACTCAGACACTAAAGGCCTTGAAGAGCAATGAAGACTGGAGTGTGATGAGGTCAAAGTTTAGCAGTGTTGTCTAGGACATCAGTGCACAAGAGCGTCTGTACAGCACAATAACGTCACATTCTTTTCTTATTCTACCAGCACACCTCAAATGAGATGTATTCATGTCATCTGAATGTACAATATGTGTGATCCGCGTTTAATTTGATTTGATTGTTCCTGTCGTTTTCTGTCATCCTGTTTGAAGAGTTTGGGAGCACATATGCAAAGAATGTTAGTCCTCTTGTCAGGGTTGAACAGGCCCATGCAATTGTAAATGTCATTTATAGCTATTATATACTGTAGTGTGCTATGATGATGTTTGTTTTTGTCGGTGTGTCTAAATTACTGCAGGGTTAGCAGATTTAACAGATTCTCAAGTTAAAATGTTGATACTTTAACTGACATTTGTTTTATATTAGAGCAAGTGTGTATGATGTTTGAATGAAATGGTAATGGATGTTCTCAATTTAAGGAAAATGAAAAGGAAAATGCTCAACATTCCAAGAAAGGGCCTGGAAATTTTCCAAAGCGCTTCCCAACTCTTCAACAGAGCTGCTTGAAACAGTTTTATTTTCTGAGTGTTTGTGAAGAATGTCATATTTCAGATAAACTGAATGTAACAATTTTCATGGTTCTAATGCATTACATAAGACCTCGGGTTGGATCTGACTACCAATAAACAAAAAACGTCATTACATCCCGTCCGTTTTTCTTTATGAGGGAAATGAATTTGCTGTATTATGCTGCTGACAGAAAGTATATATAATTTTTCCCTCCCTTGAAGTATATGTTTTCTTTTATTTTTTCTGTTTAAAAACGGTAATGCAATTTCTTTTTAATCTCATCCCTTTTCAGTTTTTATATTCACTGTGGTTATATTTGTCTTTATTAGTTTAGACTTTATTTCAGGCTCTAGTGGGTGTGTTGACAACACCTTTGACAAACTAGTTTCTTTCAGTTATTTTTAGAGTATTTCTGCATATTCTATTGTTGTGATATTTGCTCATAAAAAGTACCACTGTTAGTATTCTGCATTGTAATAACATTTACACAAATAAATAAAATAAGTGGTAATTAACAAAATAAAATAGTTATTTCAAACGTGTTTTTTAGCCATAATTGCGATCTGCCAGTAATATGTTGACCTCTGATGGATTTCTATCATAAGGCGGAGGGCAAAAGTGGGGAAGGGAAATAAAAAAATAATAATAATAAGGGGGGGAAGGGAAAAAAAGGAAAACTTTGAAAAAAATAAACAGTCTCAGTTTTCTTTTTTTTTTTCTGTTTAAAAACGGTAATGCAGTTTCCTTTTAATCTCTTCAGTTTTTATTTTCACTGTGGTTAAATTGGTCTTTATTAGTTTAGGCTTAATTTCAGGCTCTAGTGGACAACACCTTTGACAAACTAGTTTATTTTAGTTATTTCTAGAGTTTTTCTGCATATTCTATTTTTGTGATATTTGCCCACAAAAAGTACCATTATTAGTATTCTGCTTTATAATACCATTTACGAAAATAAATAAAATAAGTAGTATTTTAATGGAAAATTATCTTAAAGACTATTAATTAACGAAATAAAACAGTTACTTCAAACCTGTTTTTTTAGCCATAATTGCGATCTGCCAGTATTAATATTTTGACCTCTGATGGATTTCTATCATATTATGACAAATAGTAGATTTCATATTCGGTGATAACGCAAGTGATCTGGAACGTTTCTCCAGTGAAGGAGCTCCACTATTAGTGTAATGGCACAAACTAACCTGCAGGTGGCGGTGTACTTCCACAAATCAATTAATCGAACACTGTAGGATGTCAAGATCTCTGGACATACCTAGAGCAGCTATGCTATAAATACTAATCAAAATAATTATAAATGATCAAATACATGAATAATGTAGTTCAGTTAACCATGATAAATCGATACTTTGTTCTGCATTTCATTCAGATGTGCAATACCTCAGTTATAGGACCTAACTCGGTGTAAATGAATTACAGGCAGTTTTTCTGCAGGGTATTGAGGGTTCTCGGTTGGAGGTCATAGAGTTGACATAAAGTGCAGTGATACAGGGATTTTTGTCTCTTTCACAAGACCAAAGCATTAGCCCTGGGGAAAAGAGCCTTGAGGTAAAAATAAATTGCTCTTTTTCTCTCCTGTCTGCAGCTCCAACAACATATGCTCAGAAGGAAAACCAAAATGAAGATATACGACACACACACAGAAAGAGGGAAAGAGAGAGAGAAAGAAATTGCCATTAATGCTCTTATTTGATCAAAAGGGGCATTGTGGTCTAATGAAATGAAACCAACGTCAGTTTCAGTAACATATTTTATGATCGTTATTTATTTCTTCGAAATGAAAGCGTACAGCCTCAGATCAGTGCTTGAGGAAGGGAAACGTACCGTTAGAGATAAAAATGTGTTACGCTTTACTAATTTCCTGCTGTTGAATATGAATAATAATTTAACAGTGATATGAAAAAACAAAGGAACTTCAATGAAGTGGCACGTTTGACATCTGGTTTGACAAATATTTTTTAACAAATAACAGTCAAAAATTTTACTCACCAGCAGAACACGTTTGTCCTGATCTCTTGACTTCTCTTTCTTTTCTTCATTTCAATTATTTTGAAATGTATAATTCCTGAAATAAGACACAAATTGAAAATTTCTTGATCCTCCTCTGAGATATTTAGTCAATTATAAGGAAGGGAAAAATAGCATTGACTGACCTCTTGCTGAAAGAAGCTGACTGGAAAACAAAAGCGCACTTTGGAGACAAAGAAATGAATAAAGATGTTTTGATGGGTTTATATGAAGCTGATCTGCTTGATATGGCATGAAAGGGGTCCATGAGAGATCTAAACAGTCACAATAAAGCATACAGTGTGTAATGCCGAAATTCATTCTGCAGGAATCTAGGGATGCTTAAAAGTTCTCTCAAGCAACCTTTATCTCAAGTGTCACACATGAGAGACTACCAAACAACAACCTGAGAACTTCAGTTTTCACCTTATAATAACCACCATCCCATTTCTTCCTGCGAACAGGATTCAGTTTAGCTTTTAACTACTAAAGAAAGTTTTGGTGTTTGGTGTACAACAGCCTTTTCTTACTGTCTAGTCCGGTTTACTATGCAATATAAAAGCTAGTGGAAAAGTGCTCTGGCCTTACAGCATTATCAGCCAGCTAAGAACAGCAGTTAAGATGCCGATTTTAAGATTAAGATCATATCTGTTTAATAGATAGCTTTGGGACACACATGGGATTTAGTATTTCTTTTGGATTGTGTGTTTTTCTCTCCTTTGCCCAATGACTGATGACTTAGAGCTGAGTACTTAGAAATTGTAGTCCTTTACCTATTCCAAGACTACTTTTCTTATCATATTAATTTAAATAGGACAATCTCATACCATACCGATATAAACATACAAAGAGTAAGAAATATTACATTTGTAAAATGATTGCTTTTTATGCTTATGTTTCATAATGTTCACAAGGTTTCACAAACTGGGGTTTGTAAATAAACTGTGGGGGCATTATGAGTTTCATTGAAAAGCTAATAATTAATTAAATCATAAAAACTGGAAAATTAAAATAAATAATTTCAGAATACAATTTTGGAAAAAACATCTCATGTGACCAGCACATATATGTGATATAAAATATTTGTTTAAAAATCTGAATACTTAAAGTAACTATATTATATGAAAGATGTTCATATGCCAAAAAAGTTTGGAAATGCCTGCTTTAGCCTACATGTAAATTAAAAATAGCGTGAATTTGTGTATAACCTATTTTAAAATGGCGCATTTTCTTTGTGAATCTCTACTAAACTGGAAGACTTTCTGAATATAGGATATTTTAGTAGAAGGGGTAGCCCTACATCTAAAAGATGAATACAATGCTGATTATGTTTATTATGTTCTGGATAAAGCATGAGCATATGCAGTGGTACTCTCCAAAATGGGGAGAACAATTGTGGAATAATTTACATTTTTTAAAGTAAGTTTTCAGTGTTTTATGAAAGGTGGTCTTATGGGTTTAGAATGACATGAAGGTAATTAATGACACAATTTTCATTTGGGGGGGAACTATCCATTTAATGGATCTCGTAGGATTCAGGTTCTGCATTCTTGCTTCAGCTCTTTTTTAAAGATTAATCACTACTGATAAGGAATTTATGTTCCTCCTCTGAAAATGTGCTGCTGAAGGTAAAATGGTCAGAAATGCTAAAGTAAAGGAGAGTTGTTTAGGCATTTGGGTTTTGCTGATGTCTGTGAGCTTGTAATAAATATTATCTATATCTATATCTATATCTATATCTATATCTATATCTATATCTATATCTATATCTATATCTATATATTGTCAG
>JAUYWG010000048.1:5964602-5979513 GCA_034779775.1 Enteromius afrohamiltoni
AGCAGAGCAGCTGTGATGGCCGAGAGGTTAAGGCGTTGGACTCGAAATCCAATGGGGTTTCCCTGCGCAGGTTCGAATCCTGCTCACAGCGACATTGGGCTGGTTCCAATTAATATTGATGAATGTGCATTTGATGCGTTCAGAGAGCGTTTTAGCTGCAATTGTGCTAAGTAGGCCATCTCTGTATGTGATTTAAAGGGTTAACCCACCCCAAAATGAAAACTGTGTCATTATTCACTTAGTGTAGTGTATTTGTCGCAAAGTACACAATTTAAGATATTTTGGAGACTTGTGACTGTCCCATTGACTGCCAAACGATTATCACTGTCAAGGTGCAAACATCCTCAAACTAGGATCTCCTCAAGGCTGCTTATGTTACTGCTGAAGAAATACTCAGAATACAGTGTTTTAATGTTATTTTTCATAGTGCCATTTTTATTAAATTTTTTAATATTGCCAAATGTACTGTTATCATAAATTCCTTTTTAACACAGATTTTATTGCTCTTTAATGTGATGTTGTTTGTATGTCATTCTTGCATTTTTTAAGTAAAAAACACATCTGTCTCTGAATGTAGATAGCGTATGAACACAGCATGCGTTGTGCGTTCATGAAATATGCGTCAGAATATCATGACATTTTTCCTCATTTCATCATACCCGATTAATAATGGAAAATTCTAGTTAACCTGTTTTGATGAAACATCTGTGGTGAAAGGCTACAGCGGGAGTTATTTTACACAACTATTTAAAGCTTCCAGTTTTTGAACGTGGAATGTAAAAAAAGGCCCTTAGCTGGTTTGTCAACCACCATTTAAACACCAGAAGAGCAGAGTGCATTCAATGAACAGCGTTCTCAGCTTCATTCTCCTTCACTCTGTTGTGTTGTGTTGTGTTGTGTTGGATGAAATATTGATGGGTTCCCTGTGGATGTGGGGACAGCAGAGCAGCTGTGATGGCCGAGAGGTTAAGGCGTTGGACTCGAAATCCAATGGGGTTTCCCTGCGCAGGTTCGAATCCTGCTCACAGCGACGTTGGGCTGGTTCCAATTAATATTGATGAATGTGCATTTGATGTGATTGTGCTATGTAGGCCTATATTATCTCTATATGTGATTTACATGGTTACCCCACCCTATAATGAAAACTGTGTCATTACATTCACTTACTGTAGATCTTTTGGAGACTTGTGACTGTCCCATTGACTGCCAAACGATTATCACTGACGCCAAGGTTGCTTTGGTTCTTCTCGATAGATGAGTAACACTGTGTCTACACCAGACGGCTAAAGTCTGCCTACACTGAATGCAATAAAGCGACCTTTGGAAATCATTTGAAATTTGTGTCAGTAAGTCATAAATAGAGCGCGGCAGCAGTTTTCTGTCAGAGATTTGTCGCGCCGCTTGCTTCTGGTGTAGACAGCATCACTGATAATAATGACTTCCATAGTATGTTGTTGCACCGCTCGCTTCCCTTGTAGACATGATGTAACATTGGTTCTGCTTTATTACACAGAGCTAACCTGGGTTGCTATGTGTGGGGGCGGAGCTATCAAAATAGGGGCGAGACCCTTTTTGGGATAGGGACGTGTTTGGTTTGGTGATTTCAAATATCAACATTGGCTTCCAGAAATCGCTTAGCCTGCCTTTACATGATTGAATGTGCAAATATATATATATATTTTTTTTTACATTTTTTTAATTTACTTACAAAAAGAGATAAACATTTGCATTTATATGTACTATATTTTAAACAGTATGTTAGATTTAAAGATGCTTCTGTTTTTTAAGCACTAATGTCTAAGTGTCCTTTAATATTGGCAGATGCATTTATGCACCGAATGCATCTAATTGCTTTACCACATGCCAGCCACCTGCACTTGTTTGGCTTTGACTAAGAGATCAGATCCAGTAGGAACAGCATTGGGAGTGTGTGCTGAGTGCACGGCATTATTCAATAGGGTTCAAAGATGAGGGCCATGACATGGACGCTAAATATAGAGCAGACTGCTGAAGTCAAGAGCCTTATCTTTCCTTTCAGAGAGACAGAGAAGTGAAGACAGACAGCTCTCTCTCTCAGGGTCTAAAGGTGAGAAAACAAGAGGAACATTCATCCTGAGGTAC
Organism: Enteromius afrohamiltoni; assembly: GCA_034779775.1. Lineage (NCBI taxonomy): Eukaryota > Metazoa > Chordata > Actinopteri > Cypriniformes > Cyprinidae > Enteromius > Enteromius afrohamiltoni. The sequence goes on from JAUYWG010000048.1 coordinate 5,966,724, forward strand.
AGTCACCATGCGCATTAACAAGTATTTTTATTTATGAAGTTCAAGGCAAATGCTATCATCAGTTCAGATTCTCATTCTACAGCACTTAAGGGATTTCCTGGTCTCAAATTCACAGTCTAAGTAATGTTCAAGATTTCAGAGCAGGTTTTATATTTGGTCAAAGTTGCTGGTAGATGAGCTGCTGGCTTTAATTCAGTGTTTAGAAAACTGATGAAATTCAGTCTCCTTTCTCCATTTTTCCACCCTAAACTATAAAAAGTTTCAACCAAAAAGTATTTTGTTCATTCAATGTAATGTTCAACATGCTTTCTCTTTTAAGAGCCAATTTATTAATGGTTCTTGAGCTCAGATAATCCTTTCTGGGTTGTTAAAAATGTATGTACTTCTTCAAAACTCAATTGAAAACCGATATTGTGTACTCTTTTATTCAAATATTTATGCAATCTGATTCTTTGTTTAGATTGCCATAAGTTTGTGCCGTAAGCCAAATTGTTAGAAAAACCGTGGAAAGTGCATATTAACTCTACTGCAATAAATCATTTCCCATGCATTTTTCAATGAGGGAGAATGGATGCATCCAGAAATGAGCCTACAACTGACTGTTCTAATCACGTTTGAGATTTATTATTGAAAATACACTCGTCTTTCACCAAAATGTACACTGTTTGTTTACTTATTCAAAATAATAGAAATATATTGAAATAGATATGAAATGCCAAAAGTGAATGAACTAAACAGAGGCTGATAACCACCTTCTTTAAATTTAACATGAAATAGTTGTTTACTAGAAAGCCTTTAGCCAATCATTTTACTCAAAGTTTTACTGTTTGTTTTAATCATGTTTTTCAAAAAATTTGATTTTTATACTCGCCAAGCAAAGTTGCGCTACTTTTCAAGGTGTAGTTTTATTCATGTTTGTTTCTTTGTTATGCCTTCATTCTTTCACTTCCAGTTGTTTTCTAACATGCATTGTGAAGTATCCTTGGGTACTTCAAAAGTGCTATTGAAATAAACAAAATAGGTATTTGTGAGGCAGGAAACTCATAAAATGGATTTGATTTCATTGTATTGAACAGACATGAAGACACAGTCAGACGTCATATTACAGCAGCTTCAGTGTTCGAGATAATTGTGTTGTTCTGATAGATCTGGTCTCGCTACTGTCACTCATATCTCTGAGATGGTCTATACAGGAATATAAATCACACACATTTCCAGTGAAGATGGACTCGATCATGCCCACCCAGCTGAAAATGAGATGTAATCTATTCATCGCTGAGCGGTGAAGACTCTGAAACCAAGATTAAAGGAGAAACGCATGGCTTCTTGGCAGAGTTTAGTAATGCTGACATTTTAAAGTGGCTCCTCCACAGAACGTTTTGTGTTGATGGTTGATAATCATGTTCTATTTTGTTGTGTGGTTTTGTTCATGGTTTTTGAAAATGAGGGCATATCACACATCCTGTCCATGTTGACATCTGCTGAGTTTCGTAAGTTCAAGTAAAAGTCGAGTAAAAGGGAATACGATACCCTCTGACGCCAATGAAAAAAGATATGAGAATTTTTTTTCTTTCAAGCTGATAAGCCTGTTTATTTTCCTATTCTGGTTATGCATGATTAAAATTTGTCGCAAAGGCCAGAATATTGACCTCATGTATTAACCTCTGACATCTGTGATGAAAATATTTTTTCTGTCTTTTAAAAGCAGATACAGTGCACCTGTCATTTAATGCTGCCTTTTTAAAGCAATTTTCTGCTAAACCTCATCTCATGAGAAAAAATAATAATAATTGCTCTCTGATGTAAATGTGAAAAGAAATGACAGTATTAATAGCTAATATGAAAAAAATATTAATATTAAAATATTTATATTAAAATCAGGGTATTTAAAGTGAAAATATTAGGAGGAAAAGTTTTAAATGACAAAAATTTGATAGATTATATATGAGATTTACAATGCTCATTCATTTATTTATTTATTTATTCATCAATAAAAATGACAAATTAGTCTGAAATACGAATTGTTTGTTTTTTTGTTTGTTTGATGGCCTTGATGTCAATATGATATCAGAATAAATATTTTATCCCTTTTAAAAGCTAATATATATTTAAGAGCTGTGCACAGTTAAAATTAGTTGAAAAGGTCTTTTAATGTTCACTGACTTCCTGCTAAAGCTCATCTGTGCTACAAAAAATAAATGAAAATACAAAAAAACATTAGTGCTGTACCAACCCTCAACATTTGGAGGCGCTGCAGTGTCAGCTTTATTCACTTTTTTATAACCACCTCATTTAACAGCTGGGCCGTGTGATTACTTTTTCAGCTCAGTCTTGTTTAGGAACAGTCAAGACATTTCCATCAGGATTCATTTAAGCTGATGCGCACCGAGCTATTGCCTATAAAAACACACGGACCGCGGCTCTCTTGAAGCTATCAAAACACTGCAATTCGCATAGTGTTTATACTGTAAAATAACAATGTTCAGTTGCACAAGTGCTGCAGAGAAACAACCTGCTAAGAATAGAATCGTCAACAAAGCAACCAGCATTACATAATGAAGGGATGAGTGAATGCATTTGGTTCTGGGTGGTCGGACGCACAGGCCCACAGCGGGAGGATCTTCTTACGGCGTCTCTCAGGAGAGTCTCCTGCACTATTCAGCTCCTTATCAGAGCATCACTGTTTACAGTCTTATATTTCATGCAGCCATTTGGCTTGTCTTTATTTCACTGCAAAGAGATAAAGAATACAGCATGGACAGAGGGACCGGGAACAGAGAAAACAGGAAGAATGGAATAATGCAACATAAGACACAAGCACAACAATAAAGATAAAAGATATGGAAGGTTGTACCGAGAGAAGAAAAGAGGGTAATTTAGCAAAATGGTTCAGTGCTATCAGTAAAATCAACATTGTTCATTACCTCGAGAAGTGCAATATATCGCCACTTGTAAAAAACACTTGTGGAAACAATAACTTGGAAACACTTGTGGAAATCCACAAGAATTATTTTGATGCATAATGGAAGTTTGGGATGTTACATAAAACGTGCAGGAAATGCAAAGATGCAAATAAAATTTCCAATGGCTTTGATTAATTCTTGCATGGTCACATGACTTCTTCAACATTTAATCCTAAAAAAGAAATTCCATGAAAGTTTGATTAAAATAGTTTGCAAGAGCTTGATTATAATCACGATGAGACTGTGAAAGTATAGTTTTAGTATAGTTGTAGTATAGTTGGGTATAATATAGTTGTTTTTCAAGACAAGTAAAATACTTAAGGCAAATTGTACAAAATTGTATGAGTGAGGTCTTACAAATTTGTACACATTAGCACAAATTTTCCACCTTGTACGAATTTTCATAAAACTGTGTTGGAAAATATCTTGAGCTTGTGTTTACTACGGACCTTATTTGAAGCATTTAACTAAGAACCCATTAAAAACACACATTTTAAAAATATAGAAACTAAAAATGCAAACTCATTTTTGAGTTTTGGCCGGGGCCCCAAGTGGTGGGAGGGCCCCTGAGGAGTGAAATTTTATTTTCCTTTATATATAATTTTAAGATCACAATAAATGTTGTTAACTAATGTAAATGCTAATATTTTGGGTAAATGCATCAGTTGATTGATGTATTAAATAGTGTCGTAGGTAGTTGTGAACCTCGAGTTTACAGGGGCCCGTGGCCACTGCTTGTGCATAGGGCCCAGAGTTTAGTGCTACGCCCCTAATTTTATTATTCAGAATTGTTTGCTAATTGACCATTTAAAATAAAGCTAATGGTAGATTTGTCATTTTGTGACATTTTGTCACGTTCAATGGAACTATTGGATCTATATGGTCAAATGTCTGGAATATTAAACAGGAATAATCCCCTATTGCCTCAACAAAACACTGAACCAAAGGATCGAAAATGAAGCCACATTCTTTTGTCAAAGAGTCACTTCTGCCTCTTTAACCTTCCTCCTGTCTCTGGGAGCTATGGATTGAGACACAGTTTTATTAAAGAATGGATTTCCTTTTGACGTGACAATGGACCTTAATTTATGATTAAAACCTGAGTGTTCAGGTCAGAGGAGCTCTTATAGAGCTCTTTCTGGGCTATGTATCAGTTTGAGGTTGACACATGCAAGCATTCTGAGATTGTATAGTATCAGAAACTTTTACCTATGACACAAACATGTTACTGTACACTGTATCCCATTCCTCTAGGTATAAAGTAAATAAGGCTGATTATGTCAAATATATGTATGCTTTGTGCCCCCCACAACATTTATTGACATAAAGCTGTGAAATTTTGTATGCATGTAAATGAATTAAAAAAAATTTTTTTTTTTCATTTTTTTTTCATTTTAAAAAGCCTCTGTTTCATCTAGTATTCTTATATGGTTTAGGTTTATTTAAAGTATACAAATGGTACTTTTATTAATCATCTAAACAACGTCAAGATGTTCAAAATACTTTGAGAGAAAACAAAACTGAATGCAAAAGTTTTTATATAACAGTTTTTTGAGAATCACCCATGTGTTCACACATGCATCAATATAACCATCATTTATGCATTACAAAAATACACTTTGTTTGTGAAACCAACCCCTAAATGCTAATGAATGAGAGAAAGACAGATGGTGTGTGTGTGATGGGAAGAGAAGAGCAGAATTCCTGAGTCTGTCACAGGAAAGGTTATACAGGCAGTGGGTTATTTCCCCACAGAATTGCTGTGACTGAGATGGTCAGCAGACTCACACCCTGCCTGATATAAAACTAAATCTGTCTGTGACCTCAAATGCCCTCGTCTTTTTCTCAAAAGTCACTTGAGAGACTATTTTACAGGCTGTTTCTTACATTTTAGGACACATTTCAGTGCTGCCATCAAGAATGGAAATTGTTTTCATTACTTTAAAATGTCACTCTTTCAGAATCTATATCAAGGTATTGTTTGCATACATTGTTTAATTTGTCAGTGGCACTGATATCTAGAAGAAAGAAATTGGAATCCAGAAATTGTGAACTCTCCCATATTGATCACTGTCTTCAAAGATTCTGTATTCTCTTTACTTTCTCACACACACATACACACACACACACACACACACACACAGAATCCTGATAGCCATCTCTGCCCTCACTAATGCCAATTTATCCTTTAAAAGCAACAGACGAAGGGCAGAGGCACAAACATCCCCTCCAGAGTGATGAATTAATAACCGGGGTTAACCTCCTGCCCGGGGACAATGAGAAATACAGCACATGGTTTAGACTTGTCCTGATAACACACGACTCTGATTGCAGCCGCCGCTGACAGATAGATAAGCTCCATCTCTGTACAATGATGCTGGGTCAAACAGAAACGCCCTTAACTATACCAAAGTGTACTGTATGTATCTGTGTGTACGTCAAAAACATTATAAACATAAAACACAGTTTTTGTTCCCTTAGAAATAAGCCAATTAAGAAAGAGGGAAATAAAATTCAACAATTTGCAACAAATTATGAGTATTACACAATATTACATTTATGACATTTGCATACCAGCAGAAACACACCCAGTATTTCCTATATATAAATATTATATATATATATATATATATATATATATTATTATTATATATTATGTGTGAATATAAATATTTATGTATTTCTTTCTAACTTTTATTTAATATAACAAGTTACATAATTATTGATACTAGCTTTTGATACCATCGCTCACACATTACTACATAGTTGACTTGAATCTGTTTTGGTATAATGAACACCGCATTAGATTGGTTCAGAAATTACATTTCTGATCACAATTATTTCGTTTTTATATATTGCCACAGATCAGAGGTTGGTCCGGTTACTGGTGTCCCCCAGGGCTCAGTTCTTGGTCCTTTGCTTTTTAGTATTTATATTTTTTTCACTCTGTCAAATGTTAAGATCTCTTGACCTTAACTACCATTTTAATTTTGATGAAACGAGTATTTGAATAAGCATTCAAAACTAGGCCAGGATGTGGACTTAACCCGTCTTTCAGGTTTTCTTTCTACAAAACATTTACTTAAAAACTAAGCATTAATTCATTAATTGTTCACAATGTACTGGTTATTAAGCTTTCTTAAATATTTAATATTTCAAACTATAAAGGAATATTAAATCAGGAGTGAAAAAGAATGTCAGTAGATCAGACACACTGACCAGAAGTCATTATTTGCGCTGTGATTTTGACAGAAAAAAAAAAAAAAAACACCTCTGACTTTCTTCAGAAAATCATCTAAGCACCTAAGTACACGCCCCTTTCATCTCCTCAGACCATACAAAAGCATGCTTCCTTCATGCAGAATAACCTGTGTTTTGACAGGCAGGATTTTCTTCACACGTCTAAAGCAGAACATCTCATGCTTGCTGTTATGTAGTCTACACAAAACAGTCTGTTGTTCTCAGACCGTGTGGCAGAATGCAGCTAAAAGGAAAATGCCTGCGGGGGAGAGACGAGAGGAGCGGAGAATACAGTGAGTTTAGACAACTGAAGAAAGAGGAAAAATTTATGCTGTCTCTGGGTGTCATATTAATGCATATCAGAGCCACACTCTCCAACACACTCTAACTCTCCAAAGCTATTTTAAAACATTCTTGAAAAAAGTTTCAGAGCAACATGTCACAATGCAGTGTTTGAGTGACGTTTTGATGGAATGATATTATCGGTTTACCTCATGCATTAATATAAAAATGTGTTGTTACTAAATCTTGATACTGATATAATGACATGACAATTTTGTGATTTTGAGCTGAGGCTGGTCAAGGTTTAGCTGGTTAGTTAAATGCTCAGCAGCAGTGGTGAAGTGCTTTTTTGTTTTATCCAATAAACCCACAAAAACATGAATCTGCAGTTCCATCATCGCATCTTCCATTTATTGTTTTTAGATGTGTGTTTTTCTTCATAAGAGGTTGGAGAGGATACAAAAGGTTACTGCACCAAACCATCATCCACTCCCTCTCTGCACATTCTGCTGTTCATTTAGTTGTGAGATGGGTCAGTATCACATCAGTGCTGCGTCTGCTGGCTCATTCTGCTGACTTCTGCTTCTTTACACAGCTTTTTAAAGAAAAAATATATCTGTCTTTATCCTTTCAGCAGGAAAATGCACCATGTGCATGTGGTAAACCACAAGACAAAATGGTGAAGGATTTATTTTTTGCAAAGTTCGATTTTCTTTGTTATGTACAGAACCTTATGATATCAATGCAACAAGTGTATAAAATTTAAGAAACTATATCCTTCAACAAACCCTATGCACCCACTGTTTTTGTTCCATAACAAGTGAAATTTCAATAGCAACGCATGACATTTTACAGCCCATCTAATATTTATGGACTAAAAAAAACAGCTCTGAAGTACTCTGTTTGGACAAACCCCTTTAGAAGCAAGTATTTTCTCTAGAAGTATTTTATTATTAAACTCTGAGGCTGAGATCGGAGTGTTCACACTGTAGTCGAGATGCCCCTGGAGGCTCCGTCTCACTGGAGAAACAAAATCCTACAACTCGCTCAAAGAAACCACTCTCATCAGCACAGGCCTATTTAAACACAAATACCATCCTTGCTTTTTTTCTTGCTCTGCTTGTATAATCTCAGAATTTTTTTAGGAAAACCGCTGTGGGAATTAAGAATCTTTGACGTAGCTGTTTTGCTTTCCTGAGAGAAAAAAAAAAAAGATAAAAGGAGTGAAACTAAAAGGTGTTCACTACAGCAAACAATCAGCCATCTTTTTCAGCAGTATAGTTCAAGAACTATAATTATTATGTTGTTTACATCAATATTCTTTATTTAACAGTTTAAACACAATAATACAGTTGGACACAATTAAATAGAGAAAAATCTGATTTTCCCAACATGCCTTTATATGGACTGTATAAGGAGGATATATTCTGAAATTAAGTGTTTCGGTCAAGGTCTAAAATAATGACTTCAATAATCACATGGCACATCCGATTCTTTTCATATCAGCATTCAATGCGCTATCTGCTCAACATTTACATTTTTGGCTAGTTTTTGCTATAGTAGTTGCAGAGCACTTCAAAAACCCTCCACCTTCCCCAGCTCCACCTGTATAGACCTGCTATAGGGTATTTCAAAGGACTGCTTAGTTTACATTTCATATATCTGTGTTTCTCTCATATATGTTTGTTACGGTTTCTCCATTTCAATATTGAATACTATCAATATAGCTGTTGATATAGACAAGCCAACTTATCTTACGCAGAACGTAAGTGGTTAGTCTGAAGTCCGTGTGGTGTGTTTAAGTGCAGCTTTATTGTCCAATGCGGAGCAACAACACCACCGGCTTTCACTTATTAGTCAGCACATGGATTGCACTGATTTCTAGTGTTGTCCGTAATACACAGAATTAAAATTTGCTTATTATAAAAAAAGTTGAAGCTATAATGCATTACTATAAATAAAGAAAAATATTAAACTTTTTAGATTACGATTTGGATTATTTCAAGGATTTATACGACCGGAATTAAAAACATGTGGCGCCCACCCGCATGCGTTGTACATATTGCGTCCTTTAGCAGTCAAAATCAGTCAAATTATGTAATGAGAGCACAACACAGCCTAAAGGGAAGTTCCACAAGAGACCATCATCTACACTCCCCCAGAGGATCTCCATACATCTGAACAACCTTCCTCCTGTTTTTGCCCTTGGCCACAGATAATTATTCCAGTAGTTACTTCTGCTGTCCTGGGGACTCGGGACTCGCTTTTAAAAAGTTTGGCTATATCATGGTAAAGACAGTGAGCGCAGAAGATCATAACAGACCTTTTAGCTGACTAAGAATGCTTTAATTAGGTCTCAGCAATGAGCTAGAAAAAAATAAAAAATAAAACATTTGCACCAATACTATGATCACTTAGCACTGACCACATCAGTACATCTGAGTAGCTTTTAAATTGAAATCTAAAGGCATTTATTTAATAAACTTTTAACCATGCGTGATGATTTATTTGGACTTGTTCATGGGTGTTTGTGCAGCATGTTCATGAGCAGAGTTTTTATTTGCACTAAATAACTGTATAAATCTCTGGTTGAAAAGATACTCATTAGGTGATTCTATTAATGGGCCATGTTCCCGTGTCTCTTTTCTGGTGATGGAGGAACTGGAGGGAACCGGTACATAATTGGCTGTGTCGCTTCGTTAGCCATTTTTTAATTAGCATAAACAAGTCTTATTCATCAAATGTTCAGGCTCATTAGTGACCCATCTCTGCTAATTGTTCAATGGCAGAGTGGAAGAACTGTGTGTGTTTTAGAGAGAGGAATAGAAATGGCTCCTATGGGACGATAGAGCTGTTTCCATATATGATTATGATAGATAGGATATTACTCACCCTTTCCCCCCAACTCCCTGCTGGATGGGACCCTTGGTCTTCTTACTGTATCTATGCTCACTAAATGACTTGCATGTTCCTCACAAAATAAGAATAGAGAAAAGGGAAGGACAGAATGACCCACATGAAGGAAACGCAATGAGATTAACGGGCAAATGGAACATCATTTAAAAAAATATGCGCTAGTCTGAAGTTTAAAATCATTGGTGTACCCGTAAGCCAATTATGGGTTGAACAGTTAATAACATTTCCCAAAACCCGTTGGGAGTAGGGCCACATCATCACCTCCATTCAAAATGTGAACAAAACACTCTTCTTGTTTGGGCTTCAATTGGCAAATGCTTCGAATCTTCTCCACAACAGAGTGAAAAGCATGTCTGCTGTTGTTTTAGATTTCCCTAACCTAAACTACAATCTTAAACTCAGCACTTAGTGTCTATGTCACGGCTCAAAGCCTGCCCTTTGTTCACTGATTGGTCCGGCCGTTTTGGAGCAGGAGAGAATCTGAGAGATGGTCTGCTATATCAGAGTACAGAAGCAAACTGAAATTGAGTGGAAATATGAAGTCTGATGTAGTCCGACTAGATGCTCATAAGTGTATGCCTGAACCACTGAATCAACCAAATCATTAAAAACACTGACTCATTCAGAAACTGCTGTGTGTTGCTGAAAGACGTTGCTTTGAAACAAAAACAGAAATGTACAGGTTTCGCAATAATTTTATGATGAACCTCTAATACAAATGCCCTCATGAGAAATATTCCCTCAGAAGAAAGACGTCAGAGACAAGGTTTGCAAAATGTCATTACCGTGCTTCGAAGACCCATTTTTCATTTATAGAGACATTTTTTATGATTGGAGACCTGCTCACATACTGTGTGTTTTGTGATATAAGAGCTTCCAGTATTCGTCATTCAAATCATAGTGTGACTAAAATTATAGGGAAAGATACACTGTGTGTATGTGTGTTTGTGTTATTGTGTCTGCCATCGTGAGCTGAATTTAAAACACTACCCTTGCTCTCCCAGTAAACAGCAGTTCCTGGCATGTATATTCAACACCGAATCTAATTAGCATTCATGGTGCAGAGCAGTAGATTACACTGAAAAATCAGAAAGAGACCAGAGGTCTCTGACCCCGCCTTTCACTACTCAGCCCCGCCCACACATTAGCATAGGACGCAGATTTTAGTGCTGATAGGGAGCACGCGCAAATGAGATTTATAGCGGTGTGGTCAGGCTGTAATCAGAGACCTGAGAGCAGACGCTGTCATGCAGGATAAAATTTATACTGCAAATGAAATGCTATTACTTGCCCTGTTATAGGGTTGAGGAGGTGGGGGTTGGTCGGGGAAGCTTTCTTCCGTGTTCTTCTACGAGTCCCAAATTGGGATTAATTGTCAGAGTGAAAGATTGCTGTGTGTTGTTTTGTTGCTGTGAATCTCCATAATGAATAAAAATGGCTATGCACCATTAGCAGATTGATCTCTCTTTTTATTTAAATCATTAAAATGGGTTGGAGGGAGATTAATTTATGGAGTTAATGTGTTTTTCTGTCACATGGCTTCATTTTGTTTTTTTCTTTAGCCGCCTGTTATTGCACTTGGTAATAAAGAGAGTTTTAGGCTGTGAGCACATCAAGACCTTAAATGCGACTGTTGGGTTCATAATAGTGCTATAAAACACATTTCTGGATGCAATGTGAAAAGTGTTTGTAGTGTTTGTGCAATGCGCTAAGGTTCACTTTCCTCAAAAATAGTCACAATTACATGAAAACATCAGAGATGAACAAAAGATGCCTATATTGTGGTCCTCGTATAGTCCATAAAGAAGTAGCAACAGCAGTCCAAATGTTTATAGTAAATGATCTGTCTACCTATATCTACCTATCTATGTAAACTGAAGATTATTTATTCATTTATTATCTTTAATTAAATACAATTAAATTGTATTTATTTATTTATTAAAACTGATGAATTCTCATTAAAATGATTAATTTATTCCCTTAAAATGCATTTATTCTATTTTTCATAAATTTTTCATAAATGCTCATCATTTTATTTATTTTTGTTTTTTGGTAGTTTTCCCTCACGGCCCCATGTCACATCTCATCTTTTGGAGGAATTCAAAAGTAAAATACCTGCATATCAACATTAGTTTCTTAGGATCTCAGGACACAACTGATATTGAAAGTGTGTGTGTGACATGTCAAGAAAATGATATCTCCCTTGTCCTTTCTATCCAATCAAAATTGGAAGACTCTCAGGAGTGAAGAAGTTGTCAGATCAGGCACCAGGTGGTGTCTTCCTGCTCATAGCAACAGAAAGCCTTCAGCCATTGAGTGCTAAGGTCTCAAAGGACTGAATAGTGAGCGTTTCTGTGCATGATGGATTGAGTGTGTGTATGTATGTGTGGTCGAGATGTGTGCGGCAGAGCTCCCCCTTTTTTGTTTTAATTGTGCCACTGTAGCAGTCGCCCTTCTGCCTCTCTAACCCTTCCTCTCGTCTCCCCGTCACTCATGGAGTGTAATTAGAGAGAGAAGATCTTCCACACCACCTCGACACAAAGCTTGACTGACAGCAGGCCTCTTGAGCTGTATCTGTGATACACTTTCAATAAATATAGTGTAAGGTCTGTGCACCGAGCCAGTGATGACCATTAGTTGGAAAAGTGCACATGTTTCCACACTGAAGGTTTTTCTGATTGATCTATCAGTGTATATCATAAAGGAATCATAACTATTTTATGATATGATAATTTTATATGATTTTTAGAAAACCCCCCACAAAAAAAACAAAAAACATCTTTGGTGCAAATGCACATGAATTATCGGTCGATTTGCCAAATCGCATTACAAAATTGCAATAAGAATGTGCTACGCAGGCAGTCTATGCTGGAATTGCTATAATTCCCATTTGATAGACAGCAGCTCTCTACTCATTTTTGTCTTTTTATAGCCAGTGTCACCAGGTGTATTTTCTTTGTTCTTTAGTGTTTTTCATGAGTTCAACTAATGTACTGTGCTTAATAGACCCATTTTGGCATTGTGTGTGTGTGTGTTGCTACAGAAATGAACCATTTCTGAACTGTAGGACGAGTTCTTGTCTCATAATTACAGTCATTCTAAGATGCCGTAAATCGAATCGTCCTCTTCAGAAGACATTTAGATGCATCATTTTTTATATAGTGCTTTATACAAAAGCAGCCTTCAAGCAATACGTGGAAATTTGCATTTAAATATGCATTTATTTTGACCTTTTTTGCTCAGCAACTCCCAAATATATACATGGATGCCTCATTAGCAACTGTTTCTATGGGTTGCTATATGCAAGCCGTCCACCATATTGCAGAATGACATAATTTAGTATTATTATTATTTTAAATATAGGCCTATATATAGTTTTAGTTATTTAT
>JAUYWG010000048.1:5979613-5990553 GCA_034779775.1 Enteromius afrohamiltoni
TATATATATAAATATATTTCTATTATATATAAAAATAGTTATTGTTACATAAACAAAATATTTTTCAGAAATATATACATGCATGTGTTTGCATATATATATATATATATACATATATACACACATACATAATACATGTACACAGTACACACTAATTTATTATGTAAAGGAAATCATGATTAAGTATTTGACAGCACTAATATTAATATATTTATGCAATTTATATAATGTTATATACACAAGTACACACTGACACTGCATACAAACTGTGTATACACTGAAAAAGAAGGCTTACACAGAAATTGCTAATACAAGTAGGATTATTTAATCCTTTAATAAATATTATTTTTTTCATGAGAAGAAAGACTGAAACAGTATTTTGTTGTACTCCGATATTTTTTATTTATTTATTATGATTCATGAAGACATATGCTATTTATGTGTTGATTGCATCTCTCTCTCTCTCTCTTTATATATATATATATATATATATATATATATATATATCAACAAAGAAAAAGTGTGATTCAGAGAAAGCAAATTGATTAAATGGAGTCTTTTGCTTTCACAGATGTTTCTCCAGAGGAAAAACATTACAGTAAAGTGTCTCACACGTGTCCCCTCTACAGTATCAAGAGATGTCGCTCGGAATTTATGCCAGAGCAAATCAAGACTTTGCAATGATTGTCTTGGTGACTGTGGTTTAAATGCTGTGCCTGATGAGAGAGTGAGTGAGGTGATTAACAACAGCTCTGAGATGATTACAGAGTGAGAACAGGTGTGGGTGTGCAGTGCATGAAGGGATATGAAGTTTTTCATGTATGAATGAGTCCAGTTCAGGTGTAATAAAGCAGTGGATGCTGGGGATTGGAGTCTGGGAAACAGAGAGAAAGTCCTGTGTGCAAGTGCGTGAGTGAGAGTTGCTTAGATGTGGCTAGAGGGCACTGTGATAATAACTATGCCATCATAAGCTTATAGTTATTTAAAAAGCTGTTAATAATGTAGATTTACATCAACATAATAATAATGCAGATGTAAAGGAAATGCACTTTGAAAATGCCTTTGATTATAAATTGGTTCAAGTTAAAAAATTACCAGGTGGATTTTGTGCGACTGCGTCATGCTTTGGCATGTGAGCATTTTAACGGAGCGGGATTATTTTCAGCGTTCAAAACCTTGCGTTTTACTCTCTTCTTCATATAAATACTTCCTATGGCTTCAGAAGACTTGGAATGTGACACAACTTGTTTGTAATGTATTTATACTGCTTGTTTATAATTAGTTTGTGCAATAAATACCTGTGACTGCATTTGCCTGTGTGTGTTTTATATTGTTGGTAGGTTTAGGGTAGGGGTGGGGTTTTGTGCTCCAATAAAAGTAAAAAAATATATAATACATTTATATATGAATGCAAACCATTACGTTAAGCCAAACACCTGAAAACAATGGAGGACCCTTCAAGTCGAAAAGTGACTAAAAAGGGGTACATTGAGCTTCAAAAAGTGATGCAAAAGGGTCTTGAACATGCGTCAAAAATTGACGAGTTGGAGTGAGACTGTGTTGGCATTATTTACACTAACATGCAAACACAAGTAAGGTCTGACCATACTCTGATGATGTGTGTCAGAGTTTTAAGCGAAGCCATTTGCACCGCTGTACTGGTAATGTCTTTGCCCTTCAAATAAACTCTTCCAGATGGCACAAGTGTGTGTGTTTTTTTTTTTTTTTGCCATTGCTTGGGAAGCCTTGTCCAACATCTGTTCTTTGGCTTCTGGTACATAACTCTCATACACACAATCACAGATTGAGCAGCGTTTGGCGCTCTGTGTGGTCCAAAGCCCAGGGGGCAGGATGCTCTTAATAAAACCTGACCCATCCGAACCAAGAACTTATTAAACCGCATGACAGTTATCTCAAACATCATACAGGCCACTCTGCCTTTTTTTGTGCTAGGAAAATTATCTATCGACTCTTTGTAGCAGCTTCAGTTAATTCTGTGTCTTATGCTATTAGCAGCAGAAACCCTGGGGAATTTATTTCTGGCAGCTCAGATGGGTTTAGACAGTCTTTTATGAGAAAGCACTAAAGTAAACAACTAATCAGGGTTTCTGGCTGTCTTTTATATATTTCCCATAAGATCAGCCAATGTTTATGATATGAAAGATGGGCTATTCCTTTGCTATAATACATCTAAATTGTAAGTTTTAGCATGAATAAAAACATACATTTTGCTTTTAAATGTTATGTTTTTATCCCTACGTATAAACAATGAGACCAGGCTGGCTGGGAACAGCTTATGAGCCAAGCACATAACATCTTTGTGAAACATGTGGAGCAGTGTGAGTGTTACTGTTGTTTATTGATGACATGACAAGAGCAGTCGGATATATTCTGAAGTGTACAGGGATATACTCTCTGCCCAAATTGAGCCAAATGTTAATTGGGCAGCATTTCCACTGGACAATGACTCAAAACAAACAGCAATAGCAACCTAGGAGTTTTTAGAGGTGCAATGGCCAAGTCAGTCCCCTGATCTTAGCCCGAATGAGCATGCTTTTCACTAGCGGAAGATAGAACTAGGCAGAAAAACCCACAAACTAAAGTCAGCTGCAGTAAAGGCCTGGCAAAGCATCACAAAAGAGGAATCTTTGGTGATGTCCATCAGTTCCAGACTTAAGGCAGTCATTGCCTTCAAAGGATTCTCAACAAAATATATATATTAAAATAAATTACTATGATTATATTTATTTGTCCAATGAGTCACTGAAAATCGGGGACTGATTAATTTGTATTCTATCCTGGTGGATAGAATTACTAGGGTACAATCTATCCTGTTAGTTCCATCCTTAAATGATATATATATATATATATATTCCCTAGCATGTGCATAAAAGCTACTGCTGCTCAAATAAGAAGTCATAGAACCTCACATTCAAAGTGGTGTAGTCGGTTATTATCACACTTCTACCACATCTGTGTATCACAGCGCGGGTCTTTGAAACGCTGTGCACATATACTTCAAAGACTGACAGTTCCTTTGCATTAAGGTCTCTTTAGCTCTGCCATTAACCAGATAATCAGTCTGAAATGAGTTCACTGTGCAGACGGCAAGCCTTTGGAAATATTGCCATTTAAATTTAAATTGCATTTTTTATATATTCCATTTCAGACATCTCACATTTGCTTTAACTTATTTCCATAATGTTTCTCCCCCCATTTTTTTTTTTTTTATTTCTTGTGAGTGTATACATGTTTTTAAAAGTGATTCCTTTTTTTCTTTGGTGCGGGCGGTTGTGGCCTAACAGATAGAAAGTAGGCTCTGTAACCCAAAGGTCATGGGTTCAAGTCCCAGGTCCAGCAGGGATTGTAGGTGGTGGGAGTGTTGGGGAAATAACAAGACCAGGTGTTTGCTGAATGAAGACAAAGACTTTTTAGTCTTTTTATAGTTTGCAGTTTCAACTGCAGAAATCAGCTTCAATACAATAGTTTGTAGGCTGCTCTGCATACATCTTACAGACATAAGCATATATACTTTAACAGAGGTCGCTAATTGCATAAATACAATTCTCTGCCTCTCTGAGAAAAGACACACACACACACATATAATACCAATCTGCTTCAAGGCTACCTAGCTCAACAAAACGTCTTATTAGTATGGCTGGTTACACACAGTATAAGCAAAGTTAAGTAAAATACATGCTAGAATTGAACTGACAAAATCTCTAATATCTTATACATAAACGTCACAGTTGATCCTTGATACTTGATTCTATAAAGCATGACCTGAGAGGGGAAAATACATCACAGTTCAACATATGGAATATAATTTTTAATGAGTTAAATACTGATTCCTTGTAATTTAGTGAGTTAAACTGATTAATTGTGTTACCATGATCAAAATTAATATGAAATGAAAATTAATAAAAAGATGTATATGTTATCACTCCATCCTTTCCTTCACAGTGCTCTCTCCACCTTCAATACCATGACTGAGGTGAGACCTTTGAGCAAAGCACCGATCTCCCAACTGCTCCCCGAGCGCCTCGGCACTGGCTGTACACTGCTCTGGGTGTGTGTGTGTTCACTACTGTGTGTGTGCACTTGGATGGGTTAAATGCAGAGCATAAATTCCAAATATGGGAAACCAATCATGGCCACATGTCACATTCTTTCCTTTTTTTAGTTATGCTATGTGCTGTGGATCTCTTCGGAAATAAAAACACTCAAGATGATCCTGGATATTGGTATAACCTACACAAGCACACATTAAACCCTGAATCCTCTAGTATACACTGAAAATGATTGTAATTTTATTGTAATGGTTAAGACCATTACAAAAAACACACACTCACATATATATATAAATTATGATTATGTATTATGATTTATTTCCTATGGGATAAAAAAAAGAGTTTATTATCTGTAAAAACTGACTTGTTCAGGATCACCTCTGAGAAATAGTATTGAGTCTTGAATCAAAGACCTGGTTTGAACAGACATCAGCTTTGCCCCAGTTCACCAAAGTGAGGATTTCTCACTTTACTTCTCAACGCGTGTTCTTTTGTCTTCACTGATCTTCTGTCTCATAATATTTCCCCCCAAAAATGACCAAAGGTGTTTTCTGTGGTTTAGAAACACCAGTCAGTCAATGATGGGTTGTGTTTTCAGATTAACAGCATCAAACTTTGGGATATTTTCAGGATATTTGTTTCAAGAACCATGAAGGACATCAAAGTGGTCTGGTGTTTGTTCTGAAAACAGTCAGATTCCTCACCTTACAGTAAACCTTCAGATCTCAGTCGGATTCAAAATCACGCAGTGGAATTTGTGAATAAAGGATTTGTGCATATTTTAACTACAACCTTGGAATTGTTAATGTCTTTACTGCACCGGAAACATAAATCAAGTAAAGTGTTATATTTTAAGAAATGACTTCTAATTCTTCTCAAATCCTGGCAATATTTTAGCCTTTGGGCTGTTTTAAAAGTGTAATCTCTGTTTAAATAAGCAGCGTTTTCAGCTCCAGCAGTTTGTGAGATCAGCTAGAGTCAATGTTTTCACTCATGGCTTGTGTCACACAATGAAAAGCACACATGCATGTTTGCTCACTAATTAATCACTTCTGCCACCGAGCTGTGGCTTCCTGTTTACTCACAAGCTTTTTTTTTATCAAGATAGATAGCTGATGAAGGAAAAAAAAACACACTAGCATTTTGTATTTGCATGCAGCATTAAGTTTCTGTCAAATTTATATGTAAATGAATATTTGCACATTTACAAGCAATTCATCATAATTGATTTTTTTCTGTCAGGGTGATTTGGAGTCATTTCAACGTGGGGCTCACAGAAGCAAAAGAGCGTAGCGGAGAAGTCGACTGAAACAAATACTCAGAGCTGAAAAAAAAAAAAAAACCTATCGCCTGGGAGAACGGTATACAAACTGTGGTTATGAATGAAATCATAAATTAATATAAAGCATTACTACAGTATTATTTACAATGCTTAACCTTCATGTTTTTGACTCAGAGATAATTTAGTTTGTCCTATTTATTGTTATCACACAGGACTAAATCTTGCTGACTTTGCTCACACATAAAAACTTCTACAAAAATATATAAAATGTTTCCGAACACATTAGATCCCAGTATTTTGCTCATAGAAGAAAGAAAGAAAGAAAGAAAGAAAGAAAGAAAGAAAGAAAGAAAGAAAGAAAGAAAGAAAGAAAGAAAGAAAAAATCATCAAGATTGTTCACCTGATTATGTATTAGTCTGAGAATAGAAGCAGCCTCCAGCTCTTGTATAATGAAAGGTCAGGAAGGAAAGCATGTGGAAATGTTCCTGTCCTGTGGCTGTTTTGCTTTCACCTTTTAAGGTTTTGGAGTCAGACTTTTCCACAGGACCTACTGCTGCTGCAAACGGTCAATTCTTGACTGTAACATATTATAAATTTAGAGCAGACAAAAATACTCACAGCAGATTGGACCTGATAATGAGCTGGAGGCTTTGTTAAAAAAAAAACAGAGAGTGATAATGTTTTATGAGTTTCCATAAACCAAACATTTGCTTTGTTGATGATATGAACCTATTCTGATCTACGTAGGTAAATATTCTATGTTTAGTAAAGCCAAGAGCATAGATGAAAAACAGCAACTAAATTTATGAAATTAGCATAAAAAGTGCATTATTTCTTGTATCAGTGTGTATCAGGTTTAGAATCTAATACTAATTTAAAAATAAAAAATAAATAATGTCAGCAAGGTAGTTTCCAGTTAGTTTAAAACAACAAATGAATGAATTAGTTATTGTTTAAATAATAAATTATATATATATATATATATATATATATATATGCATACACACACACACACACACACACATATACAGTTTGATTTGATTTTGCATTGACATTAAGACATTAAGGTGCTAAGACACTTTTTACACATAACATTAACAGGTAAATTACACACTTTTAATTATGCACATTATAACACATTTCTATGCTGTCTGTATCAACTTTGGTTATATTACAAAAACATCAAGAGAGGAAATGAGAATATGAGAGAGCCGAGCTCCAGGCTCAGATATTTTTAGCATTTAATCATAATGAGTTATAAATGGGTCTCCCTCACTCAACAGGAGCTCAGCGGACCGCTTAAGACGATGCAGCTCTCCTTAATGACAGTAATGAGAGAGAGCCACACGCACACCAGCCTCCTGTCCTTTATTTCATTCTGTGTCCACTCTCCTCTCCTCATCCTTCACACATCACTGACCTGTAATCTGTGTTGCATGGAAATGCTTAACGTCTTCAGGATGATAATCTGAAAGACCAAAAATGGTCTTCCTGGCTACAGATTTCATGATAACATGAACAATAAAATAAATAGAAAAGAAAATAATTAGTTTTAGCAGCCAGGCTACAGATTACATGATGACATTAATAAAAAACATAAACAATAAGCAAAAGAATTAGCATGGGGTCTCATGGTTGAATGAATATACCAGATATAATCCTCTGAGGAACAGGAAGTGTTGCTGTTCTGTTGAATGACTCTGTCAAAACACAACAAAATAAAGCTGATCATTTGACCAATTAGAATTGTGTATTCCTGCAGGAATCAGGGAAAATCCTCTTTTTAACATATCATGTGGTTTTGTATTTTTCTTGATTTATTTCTTGCAATTCTAAGAGAAATAAAATCAGGATTGTAACTCTGAATCTATAACTCTTTTGATTGGGGAAATGAAAATGGCTTTGGTGCAGCTCATGAACATGTGCACCTAACGTTTTCAATTTCAAGATGATTAAATAATGAAAAAGAGCTGAAACAGCATGTAAAGAGTGTGTTAACCTCTCTTTCACATTCTCTCTCTATAAAAGCACCCTTAAAATGAAGGACGGGATTAGAAAGCAGTTTCTGTCAATCCTCCTCTGTCTACTCACTGTTTACATTTTCTCAGGAAGGTGCACCAAAACCTGTATCCATGGAAACTGCCAGGGGCCAATCAGGAGTCCTTGAAGTGCATCACGTGACCAAAAGCCTGTTGAGAGATGCATTGAAGTTGGCAGTCAAGCTGTCTGCTGACTGCGTTTTATTAAAAGAAAAAATGCAAACCATTGAGACGGAAAAGCTCCTTAGAGCACAACAGAGAGGGAGAGCCAGGAGAATGAAAGGGCTACGGTTTTACAGGTTGAAAAGGAAAAAGATTGTTGTCCTTCATGTTGAGGATGCGTTTCACAGCTCTGAGAAGGTGAATGAGTTGTGAACGATGGGGTGGATGTTTGCTTTGCTGAGACGATAGCTTATTCTAGCACGTTTTAGCCACTTTGCTTCAACACTCTTCAATAAATTTCTCATGAGGTTTGGGGGAAAAAAGACAAATGCCAAGATCTTTTAGTTTAACAGAAAATCAAACTGAGCGTAAAACACAAAAGAGTCAGGCTGAGAAGTGGCAGGCCTTGTTGTCTGATGTCTACATAGGAAGTTGCCTTTAATATAAAACAGAACCTCTTTTTGCAAAAATAGAATCCTGAAAAAAGAAAAGATAAATGTATTTAAATACCATTGCACATATCAAATGACACTAAACATTCTCTGCATAAAGAAATGCATTACATTTACAGTAAATATATAAAATAAAACGTTTTTTACTGTATTTTTGCATGATCTCATTGCAGTGCATTGTTGCAACCTGATCTCGCAGAATTCCGTGTAATGACCACAGACAGTGTATAGGAATGTGCTAACACACCAACTACTGGCCTGGCATGCATAATGCAGCATTTTCTTGTCATTTTAGTGGATGAAAATGGATGAAAATCATTTTCAAAACAAATCTTTCACTACCTCTCTCTGTGTATGTATCTCTGTATGAATATTAGAGGCAACGGTAGTTATGGCACAAGACATGCAAAACACTGATGGGTTCTTTAACACTTAAGGGTAACACTCTAGAATACTGTTCCGTCGTTAACGAATAACAAGATCAAATGACTAATGCATTATTAATACTGTAGTAAGTACTATTTCCTAACAAGAAACTCTGATTAACGATTTAGTAAGTAATAACACTTATTTGAAACTGGTAGTTCACTATTAGCTAATCAGTAACCACAATTTTGTCCTGGAGAACTTATAAGAAATACATGTAAATAATTAACGCGAACGATACATAATGAATAATTAATTCTAAAATTAAGATAATGGTAACCCATAAGTGATGATTAAAGTATTACAAAATCCTTCTAAAGGAAATAATTACTTGGAACTGTATTCTAAAGTGAATCATCATAGCTTCCGAATATCAGCTGATGTCATTATAAGCTTTT
The DNA here is from genome assembly GCA_034779775.1 of Enteromius afrohamiltoni. Taxonomy (NCBI): domain Eukaryota; kingdom Metazoa; phylum Chordata; class Actinopteri; order Cypriniformes; family Cyprinidae; genus Enteromius; species Enteromius afrohamiltoni. The sequence continues at coordinate 5,988,444 of JAUYWG010000048.1, forward strand.
GAGATGTATGTAAGCTTTGGATAGTAATGACTCAAGTGTTATTACGTGCTTCTGAAAAAAAGATTCACTAATAGTAGATAAGCTAGATTAGCTAATAGTGAACTACCCCATTTGACTAAGCATTACTAATAATCAGAGTTTTCGCTAAATCATATGAGTTTAAGAGTTGCACAATAAGTATGAATTTCTATGAATGGTTTACACTTAACCACACCCCTAAACCTGCCTGTCTGTCAAATCGTACAAAATCTGTGGGGTTGTAGAAATTCTTATGAATTACTCAACTCCTAAAATATGTTCAGATTGCTGCAAGATAATGTTGAATTTTTCAGCTTAAGCAAGTGTTGATTCAGTTCTATAATTGTGCAAGTTCAATTAAGCAACAAGCAGAGAAAAAAAAATAATGCCATTGTTTAGCATGAATCAGTCTGCTGCTGATTCATCGTTTATGAAACCATTCTGATTCATTTGTATAGAAGATAGGGCAATAGTTCAAGTTCAGTTCAAGCTTTGAAAGGATGCAAAAATTGACCAACAGATGGAGACATAAGTGCAAGGAGAGTCAGATGGGGAAAGAGAGCCACTAAAATGAAGGTTATTAAAATTACCAGCATATCTATAAATGCCAGTACTAGGCAAACATATTAAAACTACATTTGTTTGAGGATTATTCACAGGGGACAGCAGTTCTAAACTTAAACTGTTTTATGTATGCTAAGACAACAAGGGAAGGTTTTTGACCCTCATGACACTTCATCAAGATGAACCCAAAAGTCCAGCAAGTGTGACCTCCACTCAAGTATCCCGACCTCCACTTGGCAGTCACCTCTACACACAGATAGATAAGTGATATCTTTCAGAAAAACAAATACAGACCACCACCATTCACTCAATACAAATCCTCTCTTTGTAATTGTGTGGCGTTGAAAGACTCCTTTACATGTTTGCGGCTCCCAGCATGCTCTCTGTTCACCTGGTGACACCAACAGAATGAGCGAATTTTCTAGAAGCCGGAGCACAGCGGTGAACTGCACTAAGTGGCCGGCCTTTGTTGGTTCTTTTAAGCTCACTTTTTCTCTATTGCTTTTCTTTTTTCTTTCCGACCATCCAGGCAGCAGCGACAGGGAATCAATCCTTTAGTGATCCCCAGCAGGTAGAGCTCTCCCTGCCTGTCTCTCTCTCTCTCTCAGACTCCCTGTTGATCTGCATTCATCAGGCACATCAAAGGGTAGCTCGGGATGCTGCTGTGTCCCCAGTTTGCCGGCCCCTCCTGGTTGATTCTGCCGCCCATCAGGAAACGATCTCCCCTCTGCCGCACAGACTCATCTAATCAATGTCGAGGTTTACGGCTCTCGAAGTTCCTGCGGCTGCTGCGAGGAACTAAAAGCCTGTGAGGTAGAAAGAGTCTTAGCAGAGAATGACTGCACATTTAGACTTGGGGGAGAGTTACGTTGCATCGGATCCCACCCACGAAAAATCATCAGATCTTTTAGTCTTTGGTTGTATCTTCAAGATTCCAGCTTCTTGGATTTTTCTTATGTCATCTTAGTAATGACACATACCATGGTGCACTTTTTAGCGAGACACAAAAACCGTACCAACAAGTACATATCACTGCAGTTTCCAAAATAAATGGACACTAGAGGCAGTAAAACTCTGATATCTTTTATTCCACATCTTATTATCACACATATTCAGCTTCATATATTTATATATATATATATGAGTTTTTAGATGGTAGGTTTGTTCGTTAGCTCACGGGGTACAGAGATGTACTTGAGAGGCGAGGAGTTATACTGTGTAACTATGGTTCAAAAAAACAGTTCAAATCTGTGTAAAAAGAAGTTGAAATGGCACGGTTGCATCAACTGCTTTTTTATGTGTTACTCTGGACCACTAATCCAGTTTTAAGGGTATATTTGAGCAGTAGCTCAAATATCTTACAACGTCTTACAAATATCTTACAAATATCTTACAACGTCTCCGCGCAGGCTTCTATTTCTTCCCCTTTTTTGCTGCAAAAAACTTTTCCCACTACCTCCGCTGAGGTGTCTAAACCTCCGCGAAGGTTTCACTCCCAGCCTCCGCGTAGGCTTCTATTTCTTCCCCT